>JBBPCY010103854.1:0-20028 GCA_037974405.1 Brachyalestes nurse | reverse complement strand
TTCAGGAACGAACTTCCCCCCCCCCCCCCCCCCACACACACACACACACACAGCAAAATGCTGAAAATAACATCGTTTTGTACCAGTGAGAAACTTGTGTCCTACAATTGTGTACAGAGGAAGGGAAGTTCAAGTCAAGACTCATGATTTATTCTCCTTCAGCACGATGCCATTTTCCTCGCTGTAAACAGCAACAGCAAGAGTGGTTCCATCCAACCCTGCAGTCGTGTCAAACTCGTCATTCCTCCACGCGCTCTGCTTCGTACGCACATCAAAGGAATTCTTGATTGCAGGAGGCGGACGTGCTTTGATACAAACAGGAACAGACGGTTCTAGCACATTAATTACATTTCTCAGGAATTGTGTGCAATTAGAATGTCTAACAAATACAGAATGAATGGAGCCCTTTGGGAATATCAGCCTAGAAACTGAGATTCATAGTGGTCCTGAGGGATGTGTGCCAGAGGGTTATTACTGATGCATGTAAAGGGTAAAGGGGGCATTTGGCTGACGCTCTTATCCAGAGAGACTTCATTAGTTACAGGGACAGTCCCCCTGGAGCACCTGAGGGTTAAGTGTCTTACTCAAGGTCACAATGGTTGAAAGTGGGGGGTTTGAACCTGCAACTTTGTGGTCATTGGATTCACAGGCAATTGTATTTAATTTAATTTTTTATTTATTAACCCTTATAGTCACACGTGAACACGCCACAGCACAGTGTGAACAATGTGAAATTCTTTCTCTGCATTTAACCCATTTGCCAAGTGGGCTACCACCAGCGAGGGGCACCCTGCTCCCACTGCTACACTTGGTGAAGGGTACCTCAGTGGTGACACTAGCAGTTGGGATTCGAACCCACAACCTTCTGATTGCAGGGCCTAAACACTAGGCCATCCAGCTGCCCAGTTTTACCCACAGGGCTACTACCACCCCACATGCTTTTAGGCCTGTACTAAACATATACATAAAAATTTAAATGAAATATTCACCACTATAAGAAGACTTACACTATAAAAATGATAAGAAGTGCAGACAAAGTATTTGGTAATACGAGACACATCAGAGGAATAGGGTGAAGAGTAAATGTCACAGCTAAGATGATTTGCAAGATGATGTTTCCACCTGATTACCTGTATCTGGACTGTGTCTGGATGAGATTTTAGCTCTTTATACTTGGTGCTCAAATGGATCTCCAGTTAGCAAGACTGAAATCCAATTACTATGTGAGGAAAATACAAATCAGCTCATATTCAGAAACCCATTCCCTGTGCTGTTCCACATTTTTTGGTTCAGTTCAAAAGTAGGATTTTTATGACGCAGTCAGAGTTTTCTAGAAAAGACTTTTTAAAAGAATGATCCTAGCAAAAAAAAGTGAACCATGTGCATTAAAACACAGTGTTTGGTAGTGAGACTACAAAGCGTCATGGAGCCTTGCCGGAAGGCCAACAAATGGTAAATTGTGGTCATATGGCCAAACAGCTCCTTATATGGAAGTTCCCCCAGTTTGTATTGATGCTCAAGGTGTCAGACGTCATGCTGAGCTTTGTTTGGTGTTCACGTAGAACACGTCAAAGTTATTGTCATTTGAAAAATGTGTAATAATAATAACCGCTACTGGGGTTTTAAAAAATGTCGTCACACGCAAATACTCATAAGGAACAAAAAAAACGAAAACTTTGAGGAGAGAATGTTAAGGATGATACAGGGGGGCTGGAGAGCGGCCGAGTGGTGACACACTGAGCGAGAGAACAGCAAACAGCGAGAGTGTAGAACAAACACTGGTTTTAGATTTCATTTATTGCAATCAGATTTTACTAATACACAGTTGTAAGGGTTAACTAGACCAGAACTTTATATGAGCTGACTGGCTAATCCACAGTGGAATTAAAATTAAACTCATGTGAGGAGATGAACTGAAAGAGCAGTGATGCTGCGTTAACTAGGTAAACACAAAATTAACATCATGGTGTGTTTTAGACGTTCTGTACACATTTTGTACACCTCTGTGGTCTTTGGTTTGCCAGGCTGTTTTAGCTGTTTTATGAAACATATAAGAAATATCATTTTACCCACATTTGTTTTAGTTGTTTTGGATTATATTGAGATCACAGTAATATTCAGTTTTATAATCTTCAAAAAAACTTCCCTCTGCTTTAGGGCCACAACTGAACATAACCCCACCTGTAGGAGTGTGAGAACCACTAATAGATCACATGACATAAGGGAGGGGAATATCTTTTTTCAAGAGAACGTTGATATTTCCTGCTGTGGTGGCTTTATTACATGTTTGTTTTACTTAAAGCACTACTTAGATCAACGAAGATGCATAAAGTACCGACATGTAAACCTGGGTAGCAATTTTAACTTAAATTGCTGGGGTTAAACTGACCACAATCATAAAGGATGTTAGTAAATTTGTGCATAACATGAGGGTTCCATTTATCTTGGGTGTGTTCACACCTGCTTGATTATGTGGCTCACCCAAATATAAGGCTAATCTTGATGAAGTAACCAGGAGTAAACAGGGACTACATCTCAGGAACGCAGTGATCTAGAAGTGTCCACTTGGAACCAAGATTAAATTCGGCCATTTGTCATTTAATGAGGAGAGGAAAGAGTTCCTTAAGAGTTCCATTTGATTGCATTTATTTTAAAAGAGGAAAGCAGAGGAAGCAAAAATCTAAATCCTACTCTGAGCTGTACTGGATAGTGCATTCATGATATAAATAGCACATTTACAGTAAAAGTGAGAAGTTCCAGAAGTGGTGTTGATTACACCGCAGAAACCACAGTGAACCAAAACAGTTTCCATATTAATACATATTCCATTCTGAAAGCCTTGAGCGAAACCACAATGATGTGTGTTTTCCTTATCTTCTCTGGGCTGACCAAGACTGGGGATCCTGTTGAGACGAGCTTCTAACACACTTTGCTAGAGATGCTTCTCAGAGCATCAGAGTTAATGCACTGTAAACAGAAACACTACTAGATGAATATGGCTTGGTGAGGACAAGCAAAAGGACAGCATGGGGTTCTGCTCTGGCATGAACACATAGCACCTTTACAGGCTAGTTTCTCCACATTAGATACTCATAATATTTTGATAGTAACCTCCCTAGAGCACAACTGCAGATAACAGCCTTAGAGGGGGTCATTTTATCTCAAAACACTCATGATTCTGTCGTTGCCGGGGTCAGTTCTGGCATCCACCCACCCAGTTTCTGTAGCCTCATATATAATGAGAGGATGCTAATGGCACTTGTTATTATATTGTGTAATTAGCGGGCAGATTTAACATTTAATCTTCCAGTACATATATATTATCAGATCAAAAATAAATAAATTATAAAATGTGCCAAAGTTACATTACATAACACACACACACACACACACACATATAGATAAACATGTACATGTGTGTGTATGTGTGTGTGTGTGTGTGTGTGTGTATAATTTTGTGTGTATTGTACAGTTCATTCTATATTATATTGTTCTATTGTATACCTTTTATTTCTAAAGTTAATGCTGCTTCTACTTCTTCTACTGTCTTCTCTGTAGCTGATGTAAAAATTCTAATTTCCCACTCATGAAAAAAAGTGTAAAGTGCCCCATGGTCAGATGGGAACACACCACAGCAGGCACAGTGTAAACAGCCCGAAATTGTTCCACCCATTCACCAAGAGAGCAGCGGGCAGCCAGGAACATAGCGCAAGAGGAGCAATGTGTGGTGACAGTATCTAAATGGCCATCTTACCCAAATGAAATTAAACCTCCATAAAAAATCAAAGCTTGGGAATATATATTGATTTTTCAAGTACAGCCCTTTCAGTGTGGTTTCAGCAGAGTGTAGCTAATCCTTAGCAGGGAGAAAATGAACTTTCAGTGCTATAAATCTAACTAAACAGGCTGCATTGATCATCATTCGGTAATCTATACAGTTTCAAGAAGGCATTGTAGCCTCCAGAACTTCCAGGTAGGCCCAGAAATTCCATCTCTAGAGCTGACATGGATTTTTCATGGTATTTTACGCAGTAGGCCTTTTAAAAACAGGGCATTCTCATGCCTGTAGTCAGTGGCCAGCCGTGTGCTAGCACACTGTTCAGACCTGTCCCGGCACCTGGTCTTTATAGGAATGCATGACATTTCTTTCCCCACAATTCATACTTTACAGCCAGCGTTGATTGTCATGTGCGTGTTGTGACTGTAAGCCGCAAGACATCCCTCAGAGGCTTCTTTAGGCCTCCGCTCTTCACTGAATAAAAGGATCAAACAGGACTGTTGTTCTGCATGTCATCCTTATTTATGGTTTCCTGATGGGGTTATTAGCCACGGTTTAGTCCACCGGAACGACCAGGCTTCAGTGTATAGTAACATGCCAGGTGTGCAGTGATGACTTGTTTTGAATGCTGCTCATACTCACTGCTCGATTTCTACTTGTACAGTAAGCAGTGCAGCCCAGTTTAGCGCTAAAGCTACTTCTAGGAAAAGGAAGTGGTGTGAGGAGCTCTGGCCATGTCCCAGGGTTTGGGACGGATTGGCACGGCTAGAGTTCAGTTGTCAAGGTCAGTGGGTGAACGGAAGAGTTCCAGGATGATGACATCCTGTGGAGCAGGAAAAAGGCGTTAGCGATAATCTCTATGAGTAATGCTTTATATCAGCTCCACCAGGAGGGCCAGCAGGGTCGCTGGCAGACCAGCTCGCTTATGCGTGACCTCTCAAGCAAATCCTGCAAGAATTTTCAGAAGAAAACCCTCTGAAGACGTGCCATTCCCTCCAAATGTGACGACAGGTTTAGTTGGGTCTCCCAAGTGAGCCGTTAACGCGAGGAAAATGAAATTTGCGCCTATTTTTGAGAATGTGGTTCAAGGACAGGGTTAGCTAAACAATGCTGATGTGGTGTGAGTGATAGGGAGGCTAAAAAATGAGGGCCCATATCATTAAAAAACTCACTTTTTATGAAAAAGTAATTTAATGTAGTGTGTAAACACTGTTTCAAAACACATCATTTGCTCTCCAGTCCATATACTGTATGTCAAATCAAGTTGATTTATATAGCCCATTGTCTTACACAAAGGTCATTCAGTGTGCTTTACATGTGCTTTATATTAAGAATGAAAACAGTAGGAAGTAAAAAAAACAAAAGAAATAAAAGGATACAAATCAATAAAAGCAGAATAAAAGTGTGTCAGAAGTGCAGATATTTAAACGATGGTAGAGGTGAATAGTGCAGCTTTTTAAAGCTACAGTTGTTGCAGGTCTGATATTGATGAGCAGTAAGTTCCAGCAGCAGACAGTGTAGTGGATAAACACCATACTAAGCTGCAAAAAGAGGCAGCTTTGAATTATTTTGTGATGTTGCAAAAAACAGTGAAATTTACATATATCAGCCCATTCAGGGTGCAGCAGTTTAGCTCCATCTATTTACTGTGAAGCTGTAAGGAGTGTTTTATATAAGGACTGTTTCTTTGATGAGGCACAACACAGGGCAGCCAATCAGATCAAAGCTCATTTGTATGTATCAGTCTTGAAGGCCCAGTAACAACCTTCTAAAGAGAGGTTGGAAAATGGTCACATAAATATGAATTTTGACTGTTTTTGCTACATGAAATATTATAATTGAACCTCAGACGAAAATAAAATGCAAGCAAAATGTAGGATATGCCCAGATTTAAGGAAAATCCAAAATAAGATCTCTTCTTTGTCCAGCCTGTGTCTCCTACACCTAACTGAGCTCAGTTTAACATCAATATGAGATTTTTACCATTCTCTCATACACTACATGGACAACAGTATTACTTCCAGTGAAGGACAATGTTAGTACTTCAGCAGACCAAGACATTTTGGACAACACCATACTTCGAATTTTGTGGACACAGTTTGGAGAAGAACCTTTTCTATTCCAGCATGACTGTGCCCCAGTGCACAAAGCAGCTCCATAAAGACATGGCTGGAGGAGTTCAGTGTGGAAGAACTTGACTGGCCGTACAGAGCTCTAACCTTAACCCCCTGGAGCGGAGATTGTGATCCAGACCTTCTCGTTTAACATAAGTGTCTGACCTAATGAATGCTCTACAGACTGAATGGGCACACATTCCCAAATAAGTACTCCAAAATCTTGTGGAAATCCTTCCAAGAAGAGTGGAAGCTGTTATAGCTGGAAACGGGTCACAGACTCCATATTAAAGTATATGTATTTGAAAGCAATGTCTTTAAAGTCCCTGTTGGTGTAATGGTCAAGCGTCCCAATCATTTGAATTAAATTAAACAGCCCACAGTTTGTACCTTGGATTGAGTTACCAGGGTAATAATGAAATAACGTCCAAGGAAATGTCAGAATAGATATTTATCTCTTCATTGTGACCACAAAAAAAACCCAAACTGAATTATATTACTTTGAAATAAAGCATTTGATAAAACAGATTTTTTAATAATTATCCATAAAGACGTAAAAAATCCAAATAATGCGATATATAAGGTATACAGACGTCACTTGTGCATGGTAAGTATGTCCAATGGATCTGTGAGGGCTTCTCAAGGGGTTCAGCATTAAGGAGGAGGAGTGAAGATGGTCGAGTGGGGTGTTTCTCCCTGAGCACGTGGTTGGAGATAAGCAGATAAAGCAGGAGCACGTGGTTGAGTGCTTTCTCTTTCAGCCCGCAAGGACACGGTACTGGCGTGTTTCCAGCGTGTGTGTTTAGTTTAGCTGGGTTTTCTTTAAAGGTGCCCTCTGTGGACTGGGTTGTTGTCTATGTGGGGTGTTTTAGTTTTGCAGTAATATCCTGGGATTAGAAAAGGGTAGCGTCGGTTTACACGATACTAGAGGGCAAAAGGCTGCAGTGTTGTGGCCTGCTCGCCAGTAAACACGAGAGACGCCTTTTTTGAATAACCAGGTGAACACAGGCATTGCTGGGGATAGGCTGGACCAGGCTTCGAGCTCCTGGAGCCGTGTGGAGAAGGAGAGATGGTAAGAGTCTGAAGAGAAATTATAAATACTGGAACAGGTGCATCCGAGCTAACCGCGTCCACACGCGTCGCAGTTCTGCCTCTTCTCAAAATCCGCACTGGACAGATTATTCGTGTTCTCTTTCTGTAACCTTATTAACGCAGAGTCGATTAAACTAAACTAAGACTAATCTCCTATAGCGTAGAATAATCTCCGAATGATCTTTAACTTCATTAGCATTTACGAGGCCAAAATTACCCGTTGAAGGATAGAATTGGCGCCAAATAACCTGAATTATTGCCAGATTATCTCTTAGATCGCCAAATTAGATTTAAGAGCTCCGGAATTTTCGCAGATTAGCTTTTACATTACCAAATCAGCTGTTAAATCGTAGGATTAAACTGTAGATTAGCAAGTGGAGGGCCGAACTATTCCCGAATTGACGTTACTTAATACATCGCCAAGGTAGCTGTTAGAGTGAAGCAGTAAATGAGCTCAGAGCTCGATCAGCTGTAAATTAGCTTTGTGTTGAATTATTGATAGATATCTTTTAGTCTCTAGAAACACAGTAGCTCTGCATTAGGTCGTGCAGTGCAAAAATCTGTAGTAAGGATCTGCGGTGCAGTATAGACAGAAGTATTGGGACGCCTGAACATTAACACCAACAGGGACTTTAATGACACTGCATTAAAAACCATGGACTTTAATATGAAGTTGATCCCCCTCTTTGCAGCTATAACAGCTTCAACTCTTGTAGTGCTTTGCACAAGATTTAGGCGTTTCTGTGGGAATGTGTTCATTCTGTAGAGCATTTATGAGATCTCTGCTCCAGTTCTTTCTAAAGGTGTTGGATCGGGTTGAGATCAGGGCTTCGAACTCATCCAACCATGTCTTTATTGATCTTGCTTTGTACACTGGGGTACAGTCATGCTGCAATAGAAAAGGGCCTTCCAGGGGGAAAACCAGTGTCCACAAAGTTGGAAGCATGGCCTTGTCTAAAATGTCTTGCTGTGCTGAAGCATTGAGTGCCCTTCCCTGGAAGTAAGGAACCTAGACGGAATCCTAGAATTTGTGCCAAATTAGCCGTTGGAGTGTAGAATTAACCTGCAAGTGACTCTTGATTCGCTGTAAATTAGTTCTAACGCTATTGAATATTTCTAAGTAAGGTCTGTGGAGTGCTGTTGGGCTTTCACTCCATTATCATCCTGTACGCTTGTCTTGTTCAAGGTTTTTAGTCACATGCATGGTTATGCAAGTACAGTTTGCTGTAAGATTTTCAGTAGTTATTCCCGCGCGTCTTTAACACTGAGCTGGTTCTGTGCGAGTGTTCGGGTCTCTGCTGCTCTTATCCTGAAGTGATGATTCTGCAGTCCGTGTTTCACCTGACTGTAATGATTACACTCCTACTGCTCTGATCAGGATCTGCTGTGGGCAGCAAGGCCTGTGGATTTCAGCAGGACTGTCACTCATAAACCCTTTTCATCTGTTACAGGTTCCGCCAGGCTGCAGTGTCGAGGTGAGCTGGCATCTTCAGTCACGTCCTTCTATCCTGAAAGTGTCCTCCTGATGAACTGCATGTCTGTCCGTGTTTCACCTGAAATCCACTGATTATCTCGCATGCTCTGAAAGACTGACCAGTGTGGTTCTGAGCATCTTTTACAGTGAACTGTAAAAAAAAAAGGTCTAATCTGTTTTTCTTTCTCACAGGAGACCGCCCTGAGGCTTAGCAGGTATGTACTATAGACCTGGGACTTCTGTTTTTAAAATCTATAGGGCTTTCTATGTTGACCGTGTTCAGGAATCCAGATGCCTTTTAGGTGTGAAACCTTGTCCTCAGATGTTAGATTTTTAATTATTGTAGTGTTTCTCCTTTTTATTAACAAGGCTGGAAATGGGTCTACTGAAATCAATATAATTTCCTGATTTGACTGTGCACATACTCGTCTGCCTTTTACTTAAGGTTTCTTATCTGCTGGTTTGACTGTATAAATGTGAAATGTGCCTTCTAAATAAATTTGAATCTTGAAGAAACTGTTTCAAGTCTTTACTTGTCCTATTTCATAAAGCATTTTCTTCCTGTCCTGCCTATTCTCCTGCAGGGCATGTATTAGGATTGTTCTAGCTGTAAAGAGTAAGTTTTAAAATGGTATGCAAATTGTGAGGGAATTTATTTTATATGTATATAGTTTGTATGTAGTTATATCTAATGTGGATTTAAAACAATATAACTTGGTCATATTATCATTATGTAATTCATGTGTAATTTAGAATGTATGTTTTAAAATGTTTAGCTTCTGTAGGCATCTATTTTGATTAGTTTTTTGTATAGTAATCTAATCTAATTTTCTGTATAACAGCAGAAAGTTCTAGAATCTGTTAGCATTGGTGGGGCCAAACTGCTATAAGCTAAGTAGATACATAAAAGTGTTCAGTTTTGTGACCTCACAAAAACTGACTTTCCTGTTAAGTACAAGCACATGATGTGCATTCAGAGTGTACATTGTGTAAAGGCTGCTGGAGTGTGTTCAGTGAGCTGGTCTTTATTGCCGCCGTTGGCGATTTCAGGTTCAGGAGGAGAAGAGCTGCTCGTACAGCTCTGCTCTTGGTCTTCATGCCAAGCCTGACTCACCCCCCCTCCGTTAGCGTTCCAGGAGCTGCAGGTTCAGACGAGCAACAGTCCATAAAACTGAATTAATCCAGACACAAGGACCTGCTCGAAAGATACCAGCTGGGTCGGAGGATGCTGGAGATGATAGGAGGTGCTATCTCAATCCTGGTTCCTCCTCTAGTACTGCTCGGCCCTGGGCTGAAGGTGGCATGCATGACTTCCAGCAATGAGAACACAAAGACAATCTGACTAGGCAGGGTCGAAAAACATGTTTTATTCACATGGAGCTGAAATGAAAAATGCTAGTCTTCCATGCAAGTTTTATCATTACACCCCCAACATGACCTTCCTAAAGGCGTCCACAGACTGCGAGGCCTACTGCAAGTCTCATAAACCCGGGCAGGACGTCTGGTGTGATGTGTGTGGGCCGTACAATGAGACCACCTGCTGAACCTTGAGTTAAAATGTCCATCCACTTTGCAATAGTGCTGAACAGTGAGGTCACGAAAAAATCAAGCCCACGCTGCACCCCTATCAGTCGGTTACTAGATGTAGTTACATTGTGAGACTGTTGGATCCATTTATCTACATGATTAAGTTCACAATGTAGTTAACTTCAGCAGTAACTGCCATCACATGCTACATTGTGTGATGTCTCATGTTACATGCTGATGTAAAATAATGACCTTAAGGATTGCAGCATCTGTCATGATATAAAGTGGTGGAAGTAATTATTTGATCCCCTGCTGAATTTGTAAGTTTGATGAACTGTCTATAATTAATGAGGTAGATCATTTGGAAATGGAAGAAATATAAAATGACCAATTGTCTGGAGCTCCATGCAATATCTTGCCTCATGGGATGAGGACGATCATGAGAAAGGTGAGGGATCAGCCCAGAACTACACAGGAGGAGCTTGCTTATGATCTGAAGGCAGTTGGGACCACAAGCTCTTTGGCATCAACTCAACCAGCAATGTTAGGAGGAAGAGAAATGTATGATCCGAAGAACACCATCCCCACAGTCAAGCATGGAGGTGGAAACATTAGGCTTGGAGATGTTTTTCTTCTAAGGGTACAGGATGACTTCAGCGCATTGAGGGGCCAATTGATGGAGCCATGTACCGTAAAGGTAGCAAAGGAGTGGCTAAAGAAGAAGCACATTAAGGTCCAGTCCTGTGGAGAAAATCTGTGGAGGAGCTGAAGCTTCGACCTGCCAAGCCACAGTCAAGAAACCTAAAGGATTTAGAGTTTCTGTAAAGAGGAGT
The DNA here is from genome assembly GCA_037974405.1 of Brachyalestes nurse. NCBI lineage: Eukaryota > Metazoa > Chordata > Actinopteri > Characiformes > Alestidae > Brachyalestes > Brachyalestes nurse. Next base: position 9,210 of record JBBPCY010103854.1, on the reverse strand, counting down.
GGGACTACAAGAAAGGGTTTCTCCACCCAGTACTAAATCATGATACTTAATTCACTCAGAGAAATGCAAATCAATTTATAACTTTTATGTAACATGTTTTTTCTGTCTCGCTCCATAAAAATGTCTCGCTCCATAAAAATGAAACTACCTCATAAATTAGAGACAGTTCATTTCAGCAAACTTACAAATTCAGCAGGGGATCAAATAATTATTTCCCCCACTGTAGTATCCGTTGTGACGCATTATAGCTTGTCATAGCATCCGTCATGCCATATAGCATTTGTTGTGACGCATCTGTTGTTATAGCATTTGTTATAGATCAAGTGGATAAAATGTTATCCAAAAGTGTGATGATACTCCGTTTTCGATTTTAAAAGGTTGGTGCGCAAATGCACACATCAAAAATGCTGACCTTATTTCACAAAGGCCAGGACAGTTTTCTGATAACTACATCACTGAATCGCTCCTCATGTTTTGACTCCAGCACTGTTGGAGCTGTGGGAGTTCTGCAGCCCCAGAGCCATTCTTCCCAAGCTGGTGCTCCTGGTTGTCCTGCTGTTAGAGTCCTGCGATGTTCCCTCAAAGAGCCGAGCCATAAACGCCAGACCGTTGGCTTTGATGTACGAGCGTCCGGCGAACGTGTAGAGCACAGGGTTGGCACTGCTGCTGATGAAGGCCAGGGCAGAGGTCACTGCACGGCTAGACTGCCCAATATTGTCCAGCCTGGTGAAGACAAGAGAAAGGTTTAGAGATTAGTTGTTGGGTTTACAACAATATACTAGTGCAAAGATAAGAATTAATAGGTGTATCTAAACTCCTGTAGACTGAATGGATGCGGATAAACTGCTGTAGACTGAATCGATGGGGCTAAACGGACGTAGACTGAATGGGTAAGGCTAAACAAATGTAGACTGAATGGGTGGGGCTAAACCGCCGTAGACTGAATGGGTGGGGCTAAACTGCCATAGATAGAATGCATGGGGATAAACTGCTGTAGGCTGAATGGATGGGGCTGAACAGATGTAGACTGAAAGGCTGAAGTTAAACAGATGTAGACTGAAAGGCTGAGGTTAAACTGCTATAGACTGAATAGGTGGAGCTAAACTGCTGTAGACTGAAAGGCTGAGGTTAAACTGCTATAGACTGAATGGGTGGGGCATAACTGATGTAGACTGAAAGGCTGAGGTTAAACTGCTACAGACTGAGTGGGTGGGGCTAAACTGATGTAGACTGAAAGGCTGAGGTTAAACTGCTATAGACTGAATGGGTGGGGCTAAAGTGGCATAGACTGAATGGATGGGGCTGACGTAGACTGAATGGATGGGGCTAAACAGACGTAGACTGAATGGGTGAGGTTTAACTGCTATAGACTGAATAGGTGGGGCTAAACTGATGTAGCCTGAAAGGCTGAGGTTAAATTGATGTAGACTGTAAGGCTAAGGTTAAACTGCTATAGACTGAATGGATGGGGATAAACTGCTGTAGACTAAATAGATGGAGTTGACAACTGTAGACTGAATTAACAAAACCATGCCATTTGACTAGTGAGTGCCCAAAGTATTGCACACGTCTGTGACTGAGAGACAGAAAGCCATTACGTACGTTTCCTTGAGTTCGGAAGGCACCAACTCAGCCACCACCTAAAAAAAAACACCCAGCAGAGAAATGTGATTTCCTTTAAAACAACTTTACACATGCTATAATGGGTCTGTTTTATATTGTTGATTTTTACTGTTTTGATGTAAATTGTCTACATGTGCCGTAAACAGTGACTTCATTACATGGTAACTGTTATTTCTCTGTCCAAACCTCTCACCTGTATGACGTTAACAACGTGGTAGGGAAGCCAGAAAAGAGAGAAGGTGATCACGATGGCCAGGATCAGTTTTTCACTATGGACACTCTTGAACTTGGTCTGTTTGAGACGCCAGAGGATGCAAGTGTAGCTGAACAGTATTATAACGTATGGAAGGAAGAAGCCCACCACTGTCTCCGTCATGAAGTGTAAGACCACCTGCTCAGGTAAGAAGATGGTAAATACAGTCAAGGGTTAAAGGGTTGGACAGACTGACCAGTTTTACTTTACAAGAACTTTTCTGTTTTTTCATGTCCATGAGCAGTATACTGTATTGAGACACCCCATATCTTGACCTTCTATGGTTCCACCAGACAGAAAGATTTCTCGAGGGCAAACTCATCTACATTTATTAGCCCAAACACAGTTTTGCGTTTTGCTCACTGCTGCAACCTAAGTGATCAGATGAAGCAGACTTTTTGCTTCCTCACAACAAGGTCCTGAGACCGTGTACAAATTCTGGTGTTAATACATGAAACCGTTGTTGAATTATGACCTTACTTCCCAATTTGCGGTTTTACTGTTTGACCAAATTTGGTGATAATAGGATAGTTATTTAGAACTGGGTTTTCAAACATGATGGCCCAGGGATTATGGGGTAAAAACACACACCAGGGCAAATGTACCTAAATGTACCTAACCAAATATCTTGGTTGATCAAATGCAGTTGGGATTCATCAAACTATAGCTTCAGAAGGACTAGGAATGATAAGAACTACGTACGTATTTGGATTCTGTGTGGTTGTGTAGGCAGAGCAAGCGCTGATTCTCCATCCGTGGCTCCCTGAAAATCAAAGCTGGTAGAGCCAGAAAGAAGACCAGCAGCCACTGTGCCACAAGGACAGGCAGGACGATCTTGCGGCGGCTGAGGGTATGGATGCGATGGGGCCACCGCACAGCCACAAGCCTGTAGAGGCTCATCAGCATTATCAGCATGATGGAGGCGTACATGTTGGTGTTGCACAGGTAGAACAGCAGCTTGCACATCACTCGGCCGAACACCCAGCACTGCTTGGCCATGTAGATCAGGAAGAAGACGGTGAGGCACATGATGGCGCCATCGGCGCAGGCCAGGTTCAGGATCAGCAGGGTGGGGACGGAGCGCTTGCGAGTGCGGGCCAGAACGCTCCAGATGATGAAGAGGTTCCCTGGGACACCCAGGAGGAAGACTATTACAAGGATAATGGTGCCGATAATGAAGGAAATGTCCACGGGCCTAGCGGCAACCTCGGTGCCAGTTGTTTGGTTCATAGGGAAGGCCTATGAAGGAAAGATACATTTTATTGAACTTGACAATTTCAGGTAAAATTCAGCTGTCTAGATGACTATCATTGTTTATGGAGCAGAGTTTTAGAAATCATTAGAGAGGAAAGGAAATCATTTAGCTGGAAAGGAAAAACTAGGTAAAGATGATTTTCTTCCGGTGTATTCCATTGGAAGACTATCTCTTCTCAACGGCACGTGAAGTTCTGCTGGTAGTGACACAAGTACTAAGATATTAGATCTCCAGCAGTCAGGGGTAACCTAAGGATACCACAGGTTTCAACATGCCAGCAACGTCTTTCTGGGATTGCTCATATCCTCTGATGTAACAGTATTTCTGCCCATCCTCAAATACACACAAGAAGCTTGATTGATTCCTGACATTTTTTCTTACCGCTGTTGTACCTTATGCCCACCTTGCGTTGTCGGCAGGTCAATTTTCAGACAAATTTAGCAAAAGTTTTTCCACAAAGCATCTAATGACAAATCGTGCACCTTTGTTGCTTATAAAGCTTGCCTTTGTAACTTTCTCATAATGGATGATGCTGAAATACTTACCCATGCCATCACTTCACACTTAGATCACTATGCCTTCCTGTTTGGTCTCTCAGCTAGAACACTTTCTGTTTACAACAGATTCTTAACTCCAGCCAGAATCCTCACTCACACTAAATGTGTCTCTCATACCACTCCTGTCCTCCATTCTCTTCACTGGCCACCAGTAACCTTCCATATTCAGTATAAAACTCTTCTATAACTTTTAAAGACCTGCTACATCTCTACACCATATCCTTGTTAAGGTCAATAATAACAGTAATAATAATAATAATGTAATTCTCCTTCTTCTTATAATTGTTGTTGTTGTTTTGGTTGTTTTGCTTGTGGACAAACCTTAGCTACTTTCCATAGATGGACCCCCCCCCAAACAGGTCAAGCTGTCATTGTTGCTACATCACAGGTTATTAAGCAAAATTTAGCAACTTTTTGAGCAGAACGTGGTTCCTTTTCTACAGAAGATCATGCCTCATACGTCAGAAACCCCATAAGCAAGTCTGTTTGCGATTGTTTAATGACTATAAATTTGAAAAAAACAAATGTGCACACCTCTTTTGCGGGCAGGTGTGTGGGTAATAACCAAAGGTCACTGATCAAGAGAAAGAATCCCGCACACTGGCCAATCCGCAAGCAATTAATTTATTAATAAAAAATTACAACATTTCAGTTTTTGACCTTCATCAGGAATTTACCTGATGAAGGTGAAAGACCGAAACTTCGTAATTTTTTATTAATAAAATAATTGCTTGCGAATTGGCCAGTGTGCGGGATTCTTTCTCTTGATTAATGACTATAAATAAAAGTGGTGTGCAGATTCTACATTACTAATTCACATGAGGAAACTACATTAGCCTCGTAGCTCCAGGACTAAACCTAGAGAAACAGAACTTCAGACGGAACACATCCCGCTAGAGCGTCTAGATTTAGGGTAAGGGGGAAGACTGAGAAACATGCTTTTTGTTTGGTTATACTGGTGAACGAGATAAAGAGAAAATGAGTTTGATCTAGTAGTGATAAAGCTTTCTTTTTCACCATAAAAATAGTCTAAAACCCAGTGTTAAGAACTCCTTTCCCTCTCATATAATGGTGTCTTGTTTTTGTTCACTGACATCACATCTGGTTCTGTTTACTGTGCTAAACTGCTGAAAAAAGAGATGGATGCTGACCTGCGTGGCTTTCTGTTGATTAGTGTGTGATTTGATTTTCCTAGTAATGAAGAAGGATTAGTGTGGAAGGCTGATATGGAGGGTGAGTCTGAGTCTGATATGGAGGGTTGATGTGGAAATACCAGTTTTAAGGTTATTGGAAGGCTTGGGGGTTGATATGGAAAGGGTCCGTCTGGAGGATTGATGTGGAAGGTCTGGGGGAATTAAGTTTAAGAATCCTTCCACATCAGTTCTCTGAACCTTCCCCTGTCAATCCTCCAGTTAATTCCTTCAAGCCTTCCACATCAATCCTCCAGCCTGAACCTCCTAGAGGAGTTCTTAAAACTAACCCTTCCATATCACCCCCCAAACCTTCCAGCCCATCCTTAAAACTGACATTTCCACATCAGTACTCCAGCTGGACTCTTCCTTATCAGACTCACCCTTCCATATCAGTCCTCCAGACTAATCCTTCCTCATCGAAGGGAAAATCAAATCAGTTCTGTAAACCTTACAGTGTTTGTATTTTTGTAATGTTTAGTGGGAATCTTTTTTCTGTATATTTTATTACCATAGTTTAGCTCTTCTAAATGTCTCTTAATTTAATTTATTTGAAAGCTTTATTGCACAGTCTTGCAGCTCATTTCACTACATGCTGTACTTGTGTAACTATGTATGTGACATACAAAGAATCTTGAATCTTGAAGGATCAGTCTGGAGAAATGACTGGGAAAGCTTTACAGAATTGATGTGGGAGGATAATTATGGAGATTTGTTGTGACAGGGTCAGTTTGAAGGCATGATATGAAAGCGTTGGTTTTCAGGTCTGATGGAAAAGGGTCAGTCTGGAGGACTGAAGACTAAGGAGAGATTCTTATGGGAAAAGAGTATAGGAGAAATGAAGGATGGATAGAAAAAGGAGTAAAGGAGGAGTGATTAAATAACAGTACTCACCTGTGTGATGGCCTTGTGGACAATGTACACAGGTCTCTCTCTCAATCTCTCTCCCAAACTCTCTCTCTCTCTCTCTCTCTCAGTGTTTTCACTTTTTTGGACTGCTCTCTTCTCCCTGCATTCGGCGTAATGCGTGTCCAACTTTGCCCGCTTTTTATAAAGGGTATCCACGCAGGCTGTAGCATGTTGAGAAAGACAACAAGAGAGGGAAAGAGAGAGAGAAAAATGCGTCAATCTTTTCTCCTCCTCCACGCCCTCCCACTCCTGTCCCGTCCTCAACATTTCTGTATTTACAATTCATGCACCTGAGGCTCAGAACAACTGCTGAGGTGTTCGGCAGAAACACATAAAGAGAAAAAGGCGAAAGAAGGAGGGGAGGTGGACAAATACACCCAGTTCAGTTCATTTCAGCTGTCCATTCTAGGCCCATCCCACATGTGCGTTACGCTCCAGTGAGGCTGATCTTTAACCGCACTTTTTACTTTTTATCACAACACTTTAAGAGCATTCATTAATGAAGAACAGATCACCAGTGTAAATATACATAAAGACAAAAACAACTCCAAAGATGTGTTCACTTTAAAGGGCCCATATCCTCATTTTCTAAATTGAATTTCTTAGTCCACTTGTGGGTTTATGTACAAACAACGCTGTACCTCTAGGACCAGTGTATGTAAACCAGCTCTGTTCTGATTGGCTGGCCTGCATTGCGTCTCAGGGTTTTTCCTCATATGAGCCCTTTAACATAAATATTTCTCAATGTTGAGAAAAGTTTGAATGTCTGAATTGCGCTAAATATCCTTTTTCATATTTTTACCAAAGAAAATCACACCACAAGCCGAACAAGTGCCACATGTCCCAGAGGAGCTGTAAAGGATGTGTACATGCATTAATGCCTCTAATATGCAAAAATTCAAACCCACACACCACATAAGACCGACTCGTTACTCAATGTTCTGATTGCACTGCGAATGTGAAGCACAGGTACACGCTTGCATGATCATGAGGTCACTTTGGAGCTGTTTTTATATAAATAAAGAGATAAATCATACGGTATTGTGCAAAAGTCCTAGACTCCTGTGTAAACTGTTTAGAGCCTTTATTCTAAGCAGTGAGGCACTTTCTGCCATAAATGCAAACAAGAAAGCTTAAAATATATATTTTTAAATGTTTGTAAGAAGTACTTGATATTTTTTGGGCTGATTAGAAGGTCATAGGTTCGGGTCTAGACTTCACCTCGACGCCTCCAGCCTCTGCAGGGATCTGTGATCTCCATCAGCAGGTCCTGATTTAATCTAAGTATCGGCTGAGCTGAACCAGGTATTTGAGGTATTTGATGAGAACTACAGTGTAATACTGGGCTGCTGTCAGGACAGGTCTGGGAATGATTAAGCAAACTCGAAGACATACATAAAGTCTCTTTTTACTGTATTAATATTATTTGTATGCATTCTGTTAGCTTTTAAAAGCATATATTACTCGGCTAAACAGGTTTTACGCATCATTTTTTCAGGTGTCTAAGGCCGTATATAAATCTCTTAAACCATATATACACCTTTACAGTTTCCACTGGTTTTCTCAGGATCGTTCACAGTGGTGCTGAACGCCTGTTTTACCAGAGGTTTCCCCAAACTATCTCCACAAGGTTGGAAGAATATAACTGTGTAAAACGTCTTTGTATACTGTAGCATTAACGTCACCCTTCATTTGAAGTACTGCACCCTTCAAAGTGAAAGATGTACTGTATATAAAAACATAGCTTGAGACACAGAATGAGAAATAGTGTAATAAATAGTGTATAATAGTGCTGTATATTGTGTATCAGGGCATACTTACAGAACCTGCGCCCAAAACAGTGTATAATAGAACTTTAAATGATATATAAGGCATAGTTTCAGGCATGGAGCAAAAATAGTGCACTAAAGTTGCATCATACTGCTTTAACTTGTGTATAGAAAGAGTTCTGGAAATAGGGCAAAAACAGTGCACTATATACTGCATAATAGTTATTTATATTGCATATAACAGCATAGTCTCAGACATAGGACATAAGTAGTGCACTACATGGTGTATAATAATGCTTTATATTGCGTATAAAGGAAATATTTTAGACATAGGATGAGGATTAGTGTACTACACAGTGTATAATATGGCTTTATATTGTAAATACATCTAAAAGCGACCTTACAGATTAAAAGATGGTTCCTGGTTTACCAGAGCTTTCCCCAGACTGTCTCCACAAAGTTGGAAAAATATAAACTGTAACAGGACTTTGTAAGCCGTGGCATTAATGTCACCCTTTATTAGAACTCAGGGGTCCTGACAGGCCACAGGTCTCCCTAAATTACATTTAGTGTGGAACGGAAATTTCAAATTCATAAATGGCAAAAGGGGGGTTGAGTGTAGAAAATGCGTTTGAGGTTCAGTGTGGGGGAATGGGTGCAGTTCCTCTGTCAGCCACAGGATGTCAGTATTTATCCAAAAGTAGGGCCTTTTACATCAGAATCAATCAGTGTAATGATCTTTAATAAAGAATTCTGTTACTGGAATATTGTTCTCAACAGTTAACACATGGAAGGGAAAAGTGATAATGGGGCCATTTCTGTTTTACATGTTTAAGTATATTTATACAAATATAAAATAATATAAATAATGCAATTTGTCAAATAGTGACAACAACAAAACTGGAACAATAATAATAATTTCTGTTCCTTGTTACAGTGTCATACATATAAAGCACTATTATACATGGAACTAAACATAGAATTAAAATAGTGCACTATACAGTGTATCATAGTGCTTTATATTACAAGGGTAAGATTTCACACATAAGCACAAACAAGTGCACTACATAGTGTACAATATAGAACAGTCTCGCATATTGACCATAGTTTTAGACACAGGATCAGCAATAGTACACTACACAGTGCATGATAGTGCATTATATTGCTTTTAATGCTATAGTTTCAGACATGTGCACTAAAAGTATATGGTAGAGCCTTATATTGTGTGTAGGTGTATAGTTTTGGATATAGAACATAAATGCAGCAGGGCTGCATACAGTATATTAAGTATTATGTATATTATGTGTAAAGACACACAGAGACACAAATAATAATATAAAAAAAATTATTGTGTACAAGGGCATATTTTCTGAAACTGATACAGTGTATAATAGTGTGTTGTTTTGTATACACTACCAGTCAAAAGTTTGGACACACCTTCTCATTCAGTGTTTTTTCTTTGTTTTTATTATTTTCTGCATTGTAGATTAACACTGAAAACAAACAAAATGATGATGGAACACATGGAACTATACAGTAAACAAAAAAAAGAGTTAAACAAACCAGAATATGTTTTTTAATAAGGTAATGATGGACTGTTGTTTTTTTTACTTAGTTAAGTGGTTCTTGCCATAATGTGGAGTAGAACCGTAGT
>JBBPCY010103836.1:0-20029 GCA_037974405.1 Brachyalestes nurse | reverse complement strand
ATAGACAGATAGACAGATAGACAGATAGATAGACAGATAGATAGATAGATAGATAGATAGATAGATAGATAGATAGAATGACAGATAGATATATTACACACATGAATATGTAAAAAAAATAATATTTGTATATATAGATGGACAGATAGATAGACTGACAGATAGATATATTAAACACACAAATATGTAAAAAAAACCCCATATATGAATCTATAAATCAGCGGCACACATGGCTTATATAATCTCCAGACAAAAGAACATGGCAGAGGAACTGTGTTCTCTAGTGGGGCGGAGCTCAAAATCTCTCTGAGTTGAGTTGGAGTGGCGTTAGTGATTCAGAACCATTCATTGAACATAACTAATTTACTCTTACTTCACTCTTGTGGCTGTATCAAACCCTCACAGCAATGTGCCGTGCTATATTATAGTCTTATTTTAGTCATTGCATATTAATTATAGTCATTATACACTGAGCAGTCATAAAATTCAAACCACCCGTCTAATACTGTGTAGGTCTCCCTCGTACCACCAAAACAGCTCTTATCCATTGAGTGAAGGTTTACTGTGAATTCAGACACCAAGATGAAAGCAGTACATCTTTTAAGTCCTATAAGATACGAGGTGGGCCTCGATGGATTGGACTAGTTTGTCCAGTGCATCCCATAGATGCTTGCTCGGATTGAGGTTTAAGGAATTTGAAGGTCAACACCTTGAATTCTTGGTTCCTCAAACCATTCCTAAACAATTGTAGACTGTGGCAGGGTGCATTATCCTGCTAATCTCACTGCCATTCGGAAATACTGTTACCAAGAAGGCGTGTACTTGCAACAGTGTTTGGGTAAGTGGTACCTAGGTAAAATCCACATAAAATGCCAAAACCTAAGCTTTCCCAGAAAAACTTTACCAAGAGCAGAGGCACAGAGCTGTCCACATGATGTAAAAGAAACCTGCTTCATGGTCCAATTCTAATGCTCACATGCTCACTGTAGGCACTTTCAGCAGTGGACAGGGATCAGTATGGGCACTCTGACTGGTATGCGGCTCTGCAGCCAAGCTGCAATACAATGTGCTACAGCTCTTCTGTGTTTCAGTGCCTCTTTTGTGGGATCACCCCAGAATGGCTAGCCAGCGTTGCCTATGTGGCCCATGGGTGCTGATTACCCTGTTGCTGGTTCACCAATTGTTCTTCCTTGGACCTCTTTTGGTAGGCATTAATCACGTCACACCCTGAAAATCCCACAAGGTCTACCATTTTTGAGATTGTCTGACCCAGTTGTCTAGCCATTATAATTTGGCCCTTGTCAAAGTTCTCATTGTTCCTGCTTTCAACACATCAACCTAATATCTCCCACCCCTTGACAGGTGCTATAGTAATGAGACAATGTTATTCACTTAACGCCTGTCAGTTGTTTAAAATGTTGTGACTGATTGGCGTGCATGGTTCCATGCATGATTGCACACTTTGGCATTGTATAAAAACAAAAGGGTGTGTGTGTGTATGTGTGTGTGTGTGTGTGTGTGTGTGGGTGTGTGTGTACCTGTCTGAGACCAAGCCCTGGTCTTTGCAGAAGTGACTGAGGAAGCGGGCGTAGTACAGGTGCATGACTGCATGTTCTTTTCCTCCTATATAAACATCCACCGGCATCCAGTGGTCAGCCAGAGAGCGCTCAAAAGGCCTGTAGGGGACAGAATCATCATATCCGACGCACAGCATTTGATGAAACATCACACTACACAACTGGGGATATGGATCTGGTTGGTTAGCACCACTAGGGGGTATCCTTGTACAGTCATCTGCTCTCAGAGAACTCAGAATGAGGAGTGATTCTAGGTCAGTAGTTGTGTTTTGATTGCATACTGTGTAGTCTTTTGAGAAATCTCATCTTCAGATCAGGTGATGTAAACATCAATCGAAAATAAGACGACGACTGATGCATTACATCCGTCTGCACATACTGAACACTACACAGATCACGACCAGAAGGCTGCTTCTATTGATAACATGAGTAATATTGCATTATAAAGTGTGGCGATTTGATGATGGAGTACTCAGTATTATTTTAAAAAGACAAAACAATAAAACTGACTTAACTAAAGACTAGCCAACAATGTGCAACCTTTAATAAAATTCCAAAAGAATTTACTGGAAAAAAGAAAAGCGTGTGCCCCCAGGTTTCCAAGCCCGGAAAAAATATATACAAGCATTATCATAATGCAAATTGCCAACCAGTCACTACCAATTCATCCAGAAGGTAAACTTTATTTAATTTCTTTTTTAACTGATTAATCACGACAGGCCTAAAGGACTTGGAAAAGTTGATTTAAAGTTGGAATATGAATCATGCAGTTTCTGCCTCAGAATAAAATACAGAACAGTCACAAATACTGGCACCAACAACTCTGGTTGAATGGTGATTGGCCTAAATCAGCTATTGATTATGCAGCTGTGCTGCTGTTGATGGATTAACACCAGTGGGTTAACATCACATGGTCACAACAGGTCAGACAATGCAGTTTAGCTCTGTGGCATCTCTATCTCTGTTGAACTGTTAGCCTGGGGCCTCATACCAATGTGCAGCTGTAAACAGTATAATTGCTTTTCCTGTAGCAGGATAATCTGCCCAGCTTGGGGACAAAAGTATGGGCGCGGCGGCACAGCAAGGTCAGAGCACGAGGAGAAACTCTGCTGCTGTCAAATTAATCTCTTTTGTCAAGCTCTCTGTATCGCTACCACCAGAGCAAACGATGACCAACAGACTATAATCTCCACAGCCTGGACGCTGTGTGTGTGTGTGCGTGTCTGTGTATGTGTGTGCACATGTGTGGGAGGAGAGAAAGAAGAGAGACAATGATAGAGCAGACAGTAGGAAATGTTTTGAGAGAAAAAGAGACAGAGTGAGAATATGAGAGAGAGAGAGAGAGCAAGAGAGAGAGAGAGACAGGCAGATAAAGAAAGCAATAGAGAGAGTATGAGAAAGAGACAGGACAGAGAGTGCAAGACAGAGTGACAGAGAGGAGAGCAGAGAGAGAGAACAACAGAAAGAAAAGAGCAAGAAAGAGCAGAGAGAGAGAGAGAGAGAGAGTCAGAAAGAGTAAGAGATAAAGAAAAGCAATAAGTGAGAGTGTGCAGCCAGTGAGTGTGTGTCGAGTGATTGTTTTATTTCCTGTACTCATTCAATGACATTTAAATCATTTTAATATCTGTTCTTTTTCCAAACAGCTCCAGACAGATGGGCGCTCCGTGTGTGTCCTGAACGTTCCACTGCAAAATTTCCAATTTCGTAACAGGCCGTAAACGCCAGAGCAATCAGACACAATCCTGACAAATCCACACACGTTCCATCCAGGCACACGAGGGTGAAGGTGAGAGAAGATGGGACTGAAAGAGAAGTCTTGGACTTTTGCCCTTACCTCTGCTGGTTGTGTGGGTCTGTGTATCTGAAATAGTACCAGGCAGAATCCACGAACGTGTCCATGGTGTCGGTCTCCCTCTGAGCAGGACCTTTACACCTAAAGAAGCAAAGTGTGGGGGTGAGAGAAATGCCAGTCAACATTTGATCCTTTCCAGTAGTAATTCATAAATATCCTCAATTATATAACCAGCTAACTACCTAACTACAGATAAACACACTGAGTTTACAAATGTTTGTAAATGTCTGCTCATCCAGTGTTTCTTCTGAAATTAAGAGCATTAAAAAGGACTTTACTGCAGTATCTGCCTCCCTCTTCTGGTAAGGCTTTACACTGGAATTGCAATTAGCCACAACAGCAATAGTAAGGTCAGAAACTGATGTTGGATGATTAGTTCTGGATCATAATCGTCACTCCAGCTCATCCTGAGGGTATTGGATGGAGCTCCACTACTCCGCAGTTCAGTGCTGGATGGGTTTTTTTTTACCCTTTAACCAGGTCAACTGATGTACCATAAATTAGCTGAACTCTTTAAAAAGATTATCTGGATACTTCCACTTTCTGAGGCAACTGACATTTCATTAATTTCATTAATCCTGCAATTGGCCCAACATCTTTGGACAAAACTATTGCTTTCCGAACCACTGTCCTTACACTAATGTCCACTTCCAGATCTAGCAGTGAAACACCTTTTTATTGTTGCCTGCATAATGCAATTCATGGTATAGCTGTATATTCAGGTGTGAAACTATTCATCATATACCTGTGCAGTGTCTGATCAAGTGCATTGCATTACTTCAACACAGATGTACAGACACAGATGTACTCATCTTTGATTTGACCTTTGATATTAAAATGTATTTTATCAGTTCCTTGTCGTATTGGGCATGATTCACCACATTATTTCATTTAAAACCCCAAATTCAACTCCCGCTTTCACCAGCATTGAGAGATGACGCCCAGGTAGCTCTGAGACCCACCATGATCTCATGTGTGAGTCAGAAATACGTCACGGAATGTCAGAAGAACAGATTATCATTTCACTGGCTTTCTAGCGATGCCAGCAACTGTGACACAAAAATGATTTGCCCTTTTCCCCACCTCTGAAACATCTAAGTTTTGATCATGTCGTTGTGCACCAGATGGTATTCTCCAAGCAAGCCTCTCTGTTGGTTTATACAGCACGATGTGGTGTTATAAAAGAGAGGGGAAAGAGGAAGAATACAGAAGCCCGGCGATGCGTAATAAGGGAGATTCTCATTAGGAGCAGTCTTGCTTGCAGTATGAAATGTCAGCAGGCTGGGCTCGTACGGCACGTCTCTGTGGACTGCTTTGTCCCTGCCACTCTTCTCCTGTGTGTTGATTAAAGACTGGCTGCTGCCGGCCACAACAGCGGTCACCACATGCTTCAATAGGGAGTGGTGCAGGGGTGCCTGTGTGTTTAAGTTGGAGTGCTATCTCCCAGCTTACACCCAAAATAAACAGAAGCAGTGTCTGTGAAAGATGGAGGTTGATAACTCAGCTAGAGCACATGGCCATACACTATACATACACTTTAATATGAAGTTGGTTCTGCCTTTGCAGCTAGAACAGCTTCCATTCTTCTTGGAAGGTTTCCCACAGAGTTTCTGTGGGAATTTGTGCCCATTCATTCTATAGAGCATTTATGAGTTCAGGCACTGATGTTGGATGAGAAGGTCTGGCTCACAATCGTCATTCCATTTCATCCAAAAGGTGCTGGTTGAGGTTGAGGTCAGGGCTCTGTGCGGCCAGTCCAGTTCTTCCACACTGAACTCATCCAACCATGTCTTTATGGATCTTGTTTTGTTCTCTGGGGTACAGTCGTGCTGGAATAGAAAAGGTTCTTCCCCAAACTGGGTCCACAAAGTTGGAAGCATGGTAATGTCCAGACTGTCTTGGTCTACTGAAGCATTAAGATTACCCTTCACTGGAAGTAAGGGGTCTAGCCCAAACCCTGAAAAACAGGTGTGTCCCAATACTTTTGTTCATATGATGTATGCCTTTTACAGAACCTACCTATACGTAATGACACGATAGCACACAAGAGGCTGTGGGTTACAGTGTTTCAAGGGTGTACTATTATAATTAATAATAACAATACACTGAAAATGTCCAAAAAAATAGATTTGCACTGAGAGTGAAGAGGATGGACAGGATGAGGATTAATTATATTAGAGAGATAGCTCAGGGTGGACAGTTCTAAAGCCAGAAACGCGAGAGTTGGTTTGGACATGCTGAGAAATGCTGAGTATGTTGAGAAAAGAATGATGAGGATGGAGCTGCCAGGCAACAGGAAAAGAGGAAGGCCTATAAGGAGTTGTATGGATGTGACAAGAGATGACATACAGGTGGTTGGTGTGAAAGAGGAAGATGCAGAGGACAGGAAGAAAAGGAAACAGATGATTCGCTGTGGCGAACACTAGTGCAGCTGAAAGAAAATGAAGAATACTGTACACAAAAAAAATGAAATGATGGCTGCGGTTGTCAAGCAGAAAAACTTTCAGTGGCCCATCATTGAATATTCCAAAATGTAATCATCCACTTAGCATTGGTGGGATAAAGTTAATTTTCGTTAGGACCGCCATTAGATTTCATGGGACATGTGATGCAGTGGCATGCATTCACTCGACCATACTGTCTGTTTTTTACCACTTACGGCAGTTCTACCTCAAACATGGACAGTTTTACAGGTAATTCCAAAGAAGTCATTTTAAAGCCTGACATTGAGTAGTAAGGATGCGGCCTGTTAGTATGTTAGGTATCAGCTTATACCTAGTTAAACAAAACCCAGCTCATTTGTTTATGTTCTAGATCTTTTCCAGCACACGCTGATTCCTCACCCCACTTACCAGTACTACAAACTCTGGTCCATGGAGGAAACAAAACATTGAAAGATTATTCTATGAAGAGTACAACGCATATCAATAGAGAATTAAGCTGTTGGTAAGATGGCCACTTTAAACAAGGCTCATCTAATCAGATTTTTAGAACTGGATCTAGCCCTTTTACAATAAGAATTTTCAAAACCAAAACCGAAACCTAATCCTAATCTTAAAATTAACATCGAAAAAATCGACTGTGTTAAATCTCTCTCTCTCTCTCTCTCTCTCACACACACACACACACACGTGTACTCATGCAAAAAAAATACAGTTGTTAAGCATCTGCGTCAGTTTCACATTAACAGTAACAAGTCTCAACAGACATCAGTCAGCTGATCTTCATTATTAGCTGCAGCTTTTCCTGCAAATTAATGCCCCCCCACTTATACACACACACATAAAGGCGCACAACCTAGGGGTCTTGGCCTTTCTTGTCCAGCTTACAGGGAAGACTGGGGCCAGTGGCCAGCTTTTCTACTTCTCTGAGGATATGAGCTTCCAGCCCAGCACAGACAATCAGCGCAGTTCTCTCTCTCACTCTCTCTCTCTCTCTCTCTCTCACACACACACAGACACACACACGAACCTGGCCGCTCCAGCGCTTGCTCAACAAGATGAGCGCAGCGCCTCCCCGTTGCCTAGCAACTAGCCTAAGGTGTAGCAGGTTAATTCTTTGAAAGCCAGGGGCCATTTCAGGATGAAAAATTCCCAATACAAGCCGTAATGAAGTGCTTTGCAGCAGAGATTGATGCGTGCATGTGAGAAAGAGAATCCAGAGGCGACATGCCTATTTTCTTGATCTCCAAGCCATTTCGGCTCTTGTTAGGCTGGTTTGAAATGTGTAAGCGGACTCCAACTCACATTGGAGTTAATAGATTCACTGTATGCAGGGTCTGCTTTAAAGTACTGTGTTGGTACCTAGCTGTGATAATGGCTGCTATTAGTCCAGTGAGGAGATGAGAGACCCATTAGACAGACAGTAACAGCTGAGGCCTGTTGTAGAGGAGACTAAACACGTGCATGTGTGCGTGTGCGTGTGTGTGTGTGTGTGCTATGTCTGCCCACACTGCTGGCACTTGGATAGAGTGGTGCTTCTATGAAGTGAGCCAAATCCGTCAGCGGCGGGTTTGCTTGAATTCGTTTTCAGACTCATTATGCCAATCTGATAAGCTGCTCTTAAAGAAGCTTTAGCTGCAACACCACAGCGGCTGACCAGAAACTCACACGGAAGGAGAGAAAGTTTACTTGACTGCAAGAGCTAAAAAGTTGGAGGTTAAAATGATATGAGTGAAGATTCATTGGGGGTGGTTTTCGGTGAGTGGGTGTGTCATCATTCAAAATCTTTCAAAAATATGCAATCAGTAGCAGATATATGACGTCTTTTAATATTCGAACTGATTTATTTATTAATATTTAGTTCGAGTCCAGAATGACTCACAGAGCAGATGAAGATTCTAAAATGACTGCATGAAGTTACTAGTACTAACATTAATACTCACAAGGTGTTATATTTCAAACGTTACTATTATATCTTCAGGCAGATCATTTGTCCGAAAAGTGACAAAAAAGTCCTATTATCTTGTTGTTACTAAAATAAAGTTATTGAGTAAGTACCTTTTGCTGTCTAGTTTGAGACTGTAATTTTAAATATTCATATAAAATGTTATTCCAACCATTTGAACAGTACTCTAATACGTGTGTGTGAGTTATGGCCAGTCCTATAGATCACTTTGCCAGTAAAATCTGCCAATATTAAAGGTAAATAAATGCATAATTTATTATAGTTTAGAATTTCTTTCTCCAATAGTGTCTTTTGACATAAGAGAACCAGAGTGTGCAACTAGTTTGGTTTACAATGATCCTCTCTATCAGGAAAAAAAGAGAAGGAAAGAATTTTATTCTAGGATTTTATTTTAGTCATTTTGGGCCATTTCTTGGTCTATTCATTATTTTAACAAACTGATGACTGAAGACATAAAGAGAACAACCTGGCATTTTCAATTTCTGTTACATTTCTCTGGTTGGATTCATATTAAGACCTGGGCTTCTGTTTAAGAAATCTAATAATTCAATAACCATATCAGTCAGTAAGGCACCGACTCTCAAACTATTGGAGACTATATTAGGCAATATAAATCCACATCTGCTGGCAAAAACAGCACAATTTACTCACATTTCAGCTCTTTAAAATAAGGATCAGTGGTCGGGACCTACTGTGCATTCATCACTCAAACATGTAACCAGTGTCATGAACAGGTTTAGCTCCTGTTTCTCTGCTGGTCGGGACAGGACTTGGATTTTTATGAAGACCGGATTGCCCACAGGCTTTCAATTAGTCCTGCAGCTGGTAACAGCAAGACCAGAGACAATATCACTGCACAGGAAATGACTTCCAGCTTCTTCTTTTTTTTAGCCTCTTTCAAGGACTGGGCCGATAAGCCCCATCTCTCACTCGATCTTTCATCTGACTTCTTCTCGCTTCACAGCTTGCCTAATTGGATGTGGGAGGATCAGTTAAAAAAACCAAGTGATTTCCCTCAAACTGTCACAACGGCGCTCTCTACAGACAGAGATGTTCTAATCTCATTGTGCCATTACAAGAATCAATGGACCTCAAAGACAAAACTTTTACAGCGACAAAATCCACCATATTTTGAAAGACATTATAGTGCCTGTATCTCCAGAGGACATATTTCAGATCTGACACAAGGATTGATACTCACTATAAATGATAGCAGTATTCTATTATGATTATTAATAATAATAATCAAGATAATGTTATTTTGACACTCGAGTTATCAAGTTTAATCAAGCTCTAAAATTCCCTTCAGAGATGTTTTTTTAACATCTAACACCATCGTGGGTGTGTGGGATGTGTCTCAGATGAGTCAGAAAGTGTTTTCTCTCTTGTGGAAGAAACAGGACATTTGTTCTCTTCCTAACATTTGGTGTGTTGTAAAGGAGTGAAAAAAAAACAAACAAACAAACAATACTGCCCCAAAACAGAGAGCATGCTTAGTGCACGTTCACTGTACATTTTATTTGAAGCAGAGCATGGAGAAGTGCCCAAAAATCCTTTTTTTGTCCCTTTAGGAGTCAAGTGGCTGTTTAAAATAATGATTCCAGCATTTCACAGCAAGTTCTGATACGCGTTGCATAACCGCGCTCCACAGTCGGAGACCTATCAGTCTATTACCTCAGCCTACACTCAGGAAGAGTCATCTCCAAGCATCCTTATGTGCTACATGACTCAGCGATGATGCCCAGAGTCTGAGGTAGGGACTCTGATTTAAACGGCACTTCACTGGTGAAGTGATCTTTGAGCGGCTCTGTCCTGATAAGACACAAGGCCATGCAGACTGAGGTCTCCATATAATCACAAAGAGAGACTGGAAAAAAACTTTTTCTTGGTCCAAGGTGGTGAACACATCTTTCTTAATAATCAGCCACTATTCGGTATCACAGCTATAGAAGATCACTTACTGCGTCAAAGCTAAAAAAGTGATGTGTGCTTGTACACCTCACTTACTCTCAGAACAACAATAACACACTATATGAACAAAAGTATTGGGGAAGAACCTTTTCTATTCCAGCATGACTGTGTCTCAGTGCACAAAGCAGCTCCATAAAAACATGGTTGGATGAGTTCAGTGTGGAAGAACTTGGCTGGCCAAACAGAGTCCTGACCTCACTCCCACCTTTGGGATGAACTGGAATGCAGATTGTGAGCCAGACCTTCTCATTCTACATCAGTGTCTGACCTCATAAATGCTCTCCAGAATGAATGGGCACAAATTCCCACAGAAACAAAATTCACAAAATCTGGAAATTGGAAATAGAAAGAAGCGTGGAAGCTGTTCTAGCTGCAAAGGGGGGACCGACTCTATATGAAAGTCTATGCATCTGAATGCAATGTCATTGAAGTCCCTGTTTGTGTAATGGTAAGGGGTCCCAATACTTTTGCCCATATAGTGTACATTAGCTTCATCATAGTACCTGACTAATGTATCGGAGTGATCGTACTGCTAGATATCACACTTGCTGTATGCTTTGTGTTTAAAATCAGAAATATAAAGACTAAAACGATTGAAATTTGGCCAACTGTCGTGATTCATCCGAACACCCACAGAAACGTTGGAACCGAGATCACTTATAACACACAATAACAAAAAATGTTGGAGCATTCATTTGCATA
Source organism: Brachyalestes nurse (assembly GCA_037974405.1). NCBI lineage: Eukaryota > Metazoa > Chordata > Actinopteri > Characiformes > Alestidae > Brachyalestes > Brachyalestes nurse. Next base: position 9,520 of record JBBPCY010103836.1, on the reverse strand, counting down.
TCGCAACCTTCTGCAGTGTCAATACTGCAAAGGTCAGTGTGCAATAATGATCAAAGTCAACATGAACAGGAATCACGACAATAGAAACTGAGGTATTGGGCTGGACCTGATTCTGTAAAAGGTTCAGTGTTATAAGGGTGGTGGAATAGGAAGATATTTCGTTTAATTTTAATTTCTGCTGTTTCGTCGTGACAACCAAATTCCCCAAGATATTTAGAGGTGGACAAATGTCTTAATTTTGATGGAAAATTAGACTTTGTCTTTTAAAGGATACAACCTGGGTGAACTATGGTTAATATGACTAACAACAGAGTACCCAGGTAAAAAAATACACTTTTATACCAGGTCGATTAAAATGATACTCTTACTAAAGTCATAAATGCACTCTGAAGATATTTATATATAGCAGCTCTAATTAATAGCAGTCATTGAATAACACGTTTTAAAGAAAACATATTTTACTATGTCCTGTGCTCTTTGAAGGACAACTGTGAGAAGAGTTAAACTACACTTTAATTTAGAGTTTGTATGATTTTTTTTTTTTGCTTTGACATTTCTTCCTCTGTGTAGAACAGCACATTTTCTGGGTGCTGATTTAGTACATTAATGATAATTGCTAAGAATGGCAGTCTCAGTAGAGGGGGGGCACAGGGCACAGTTTTGTGGAGAAAAGCTGCAAAAAGAGCTGTACTGCACAGCACCAGATCACACATTTTCACCCTTTTTCATGCCAAAAGAAAAGAACACGAGCATGTGTCTAGTCTTGCAGCGCCATATGGGATCTTGTAGCGAAAATAAACGTCTGCAAACATCTTGTTAAACTTTTGGTACTTGATTGCCGACAAGTCCGCCTGTAAGACCAGCCCAAAACCTGCCCCAAAACTCCTGCTCTTTCTTGCTCTTTAATATCTAGAGTATAATAAATACAAGAAAACGCTGACAGCTTACACAACAGTTTTTTCTATGTAAGTGGAACAAGGTGGCACTTTCAGTCAGTCAAGCATTACATCCCAATGCTTAACTCGGAAAATCATTTTGTATTTATGTGTGAGTGTAAAGTGTAATGTGTCCATTTGTCACACCTGAACACACCATAGCATAGCAAAGCACAGCACACAGTGTGAACAGTGGAGAACTGTTCTCAGTATTTAACCCATTCGTCCAAATGAAATATAGGGCAACCAGCAACACAGTGTCTGGGGAGCAGTTGCTCACGGGTACCTCAGTGGTGCCATTGGCGGTCCTGGGAGTCGGACCCACGACCTTCCGACCACAGGGGCAACTCCCTAACCACCAGGACACCAGCTGCCCCACCAGGACACCAATTAGCCTTCGTTTACACATCAGCCCCCTCGTTTTTCAAAAGCACTCACTCTCAAAAGTCTTGGGAAAACCTGGGAATATTATACTTAAAACCTGCTTACTACTGGACAGTCATGTTAAGTTAGTGTTAAAACATTAATATTACAATCAATACAATTAACATTATTACAGTGGTTTTATGTGTGGCAAAGTGTTCTCCTAACCAGTTCCAGACCTCTTTCCTCATGGAAGTCCAATATTCATTTTAACTTCAATCAAATACCTGGTTTGGCTCGTTTTACTTCATTACATTAAATTAGGTGCTGATGCTGCTTATGGAATTTTATAAATCCACACAATGACTGGAGGCAGAAATCTGAAACCAAACCTGTGTTCTTCTAACCAGCTCACAAAATATCAACTCCTTTTCAGAAAAAAGGAAATCTTGATACTTTTGTTCGTTTGAGTTTATTCTAATGTTCACTTGTGTATTTGCTGGCAGAAAGAATCCCACTGCTGATATAAGCAGATTCAAACCATTTTCATAGGTGACTTTTGCACAGTACTGTAGGTAATAGGGACCTGCCTGTTACATTACCGTCAAGCTAATATGCTTGATGTGGTAATTTTTTGTATTTTTTGATCAAATACATCTCAGCAACATATTCTTTACTTTGAACATTACACTATTAATTTTAACGTCCTGTAGAATAACAAGCCTTATTCAAAAGAACAGTATATGTGTGCTGACAAAGAAAAAATAGTTTTGTTTCCTAGGTGCACTTTTAGATGAATAACTCAGTGAGCCGTGGGAATATAAAGGAATGTAAAGAGGTAAAGAAACTTGGACACCAGAGCTTGGTGCAAAAGCATGGTTCAGGGAGGATGGAGCGGTACCTGGGACAGGAGCAGCTGACCCACTCTTGGGCCGACTTTAGGGGTGATGCCCCTTTTCCTGAAAGGGAGGGCACTTTAGGCAGCGTCACTGGAAGATCCTCCACAGGAACCGCCACAGGTCCACATGACTCACAGTGCACTACAGGAATAGGGGTACCCCAGTACCGCTGCCTCGAGATCAGCCAGTCCCTCAGCTTTGGACTGGTGAGGTGGCCACCCACATTCTTTTCCTGGGCTTTCTGGGTAATGGAGCTGAAGGCCTCTTCTCGCGTCTGACCTGTGAACTACAGAGCAGATACAAAGAGTTTAGCGTTCCATACTGAGAAAGTATCTTCTCAGGTATTCTTTCTCCATGGCTGACTGACAAGGCAGGAGGGCTACAGTGAGTTTTAGGGTTCTTCAAGTGCTCATCAAGAGAACCTCACACCTGTGCCATCAGTCAGGACAGGATGAATACTCCTCTACCGCATGTGCCATAAAACACTGTCACATTAAAAGAAGAAAGCTCTAACCTCATCAATGTCAAGCGCGCCGCTCTATCACATGCCCATGACCAAGCGACTGGACTGTAGAGAGGGCCAATCATGTGTCATCATCATGTTATTGTTTCTGAGTGTCTTATGGCTATCATCAGTACTTACTGGATTAGACTAGTTACAGTCATATGAGTAAGTATAAGCACCTCCGGCCCATTGTGTTGATTTTCTTAGTGAGAATAAGAACATCCTTGACAAAGAACACGTTTAATCAATTGAAAATATCATATTTAAGTGTAACCAGGGGTTTTAACCAGGGGTTTTAACATATACATATATATATATATATATGTTAAAACTATTAAAATGTATACTATCAACTATTTTGCTTAACTGTCTACTCTAGCAACAGAATAAACACCAGCAAATATCTGAACATTTTCTGTTTGCAGCTGTTTAACCATGCCAAATCCCAAACAATCAAACAAGAACATTTTATATTGACGTGCACTGAAAATATAAACATAACTGCCTCGCTGTGTCAGTTACATTAGTAATGCATTTTGCCGGAGAAGTTAACTCAGTCTAAATCTTTCATTGTTGCAACTAATTATCACATTGTTTTCTTCATAAAACAAAACAAAACAAAACATTACTGTACCGCTGCCGCCCACTTGGGGCCGTGGCCCAGCCTGCAGGTTGGCATAAACTTTATAGTGGCAAAGCTGACTGGATTCTACTGCCTTTATCATGTAAATGCTTGATTTCTCCATCTTTTACCTTTTTAACAGAAAACCACAAAACCTAAAAAAATAAACATGTTTTTAATTGCTTTTAAACGGTTTTATTTAATGGCATACTGCTGTATTTTTCTGATACATTCTGACAATTACAAGGTACTTACAATCCACACCAAATCTAAATATTATGTAGTATATTATGTATTATGAAAATGCTTTCAGGTCCCAGGATGTTATATTTTCCCCATATTGTCCACCCTTCCTGGATAGTTGTGTAAGGATGAGAGAGTACAGTTATCCTTGTACAGTGCAGAATTGTAAGAATTCCAATTGTAAGCACAGCTTTTATGTCATTTATGAGGAGGACGAGCTTCATATTTTGTTTACAGCATTTTTCAGGATTAGGAATACACAATCAAAAATGTAGACTATCAAATTTTGCTTATCTGTCTATTCTAGCAACAGAATAAACACCAGCAAATATCTGAACATTTTCTGTTTGCAGCCGGTTAGCCATGCCCAAACAATGCCCAAATCCCAAACAATCAAACAAAAACAATTTATACTGACGTGCACTGAAAATATAAACACATCTGCCTCGCTGTGTCAGTTACGCTGATAATGCATTTTGCTGGAGAAGTTAACTCAGTCGTCCTTGTACAGTGAAGAATTGTAAGAATTCCAGTTGTAAGCACAGCTTTTATGTCATTTATGAGGATGCGATCTCCATATTGTGTTTACAGCATTTTTCAGGATTAGGAAACTAGGAATTCTGTGTGCAGACTGTGTGTAAGAGGCTCTGGGGGAGTGTACGCGTGGGTGTGTGTGTGTGTGTGAGTGCTTGGGTAGGTGGGGACCTTGGGACAGTGAGTGTGGGAGGGTGAAAATAGGAGCCTTGGGACGGGGCCGGTGTTTGTTTGAGGGGGCAGCTGCCTCCCTTGTGACAGAGTGCGTGCGGTCAGACTGTACCTCAGCAGAATTGATTAGAATGTACGTTCCATCTTCTTCACTCTTCAGTACGGTTTCCCAGCTCACACCCAGGTCCCTGGCCACACGTGTATCCTCCTCACTGCTGTCAGGGATGCCTGTCTCACACAAACAGCCAGACATTAGAAAAAAAGTATGTGATTAGAGTGTTTCAGTCACAGAGGGGCGGTTTGTAGGGAACTCCTGAGAGATTATCAGGGGAGAGCATGCTGGCAAAGGGTGCTATGAATAGCCTGTGGCATGTTTGCATCAGACAGCGAGAATACAAACATCCATAGCAGGGTACAATATATACATGTGTTTTTAGACATACATACACTTGTATTACATACATGTTATGACTTTTAGTAGGTATATGGAATAATAATAAGAAGAAGAACAACAATAATAATAATAATAATGTCCTACCCTCACAATTTCCACTCAGAACACAATTAAGCACAAACTACTCTCTTTTCACTGTCAGGAAAAAGGAAACGTACAAACATGCATTTAAACAGAAGTCTCATTACTAAATACAGTATTAAATATCCTAGTATTTAGCATGTTCACACTTTGCCTTAATTATAGCTTCCACGATTTTCAGGAGATTCATGGCATTTTGCACATGCGTTTATCCAAAGCGACTTCCATTCCCTAACTATAGGGGGCAGTCTCCCTGGAGCAACTTGAGGTTAAGGGTCTTGCTCAGGAACCCAGTGGTGTGCTGAAGGTAGGATTTGAACCCATGACCTCTTGGAACAGAGGAAAGTATCCTACCCACTAGGCCACCACCACCCTCAGTTTTCCTGATGGGATATTCTTCATCTCTAAAGTTCACGCGTGAAATTTGCTTCCGCTTCTCACATCCGAGGAATCCTTATTAACAGACCCACAGTGTCGAGTGGCCTTCTCACAGAGGAAGGATGGACTCCTGTGGAGTTAATAGCTCTGAACCAAGAGAGAAGCTTGATTTTCTCCTCATTCTCAAAGATGAAATAAAAGTTATCTAATGGTAACAGTTTGGGTGGTATGCCAGTTCTTGCATGGTTGTTAGGAGTCCCATGCCCAGGCGCTCTCCATCTTTATTAATCCATCTTTATTAATCATTATTTAAAAACTACAATTTCACAAACTCTTTTTTGTTTGTTTATTTTCTTTCACTTATCATTCCTATTTGCAAGTGCATTATTTAATATCCACTCTCCTTTAGCCACTTTAGATGCAAATATAAATAATTAATATATATTAATATAAAACAGTATTAAACAGTAAATTCAAAGGAGCAGTGTGTTTTTATTTACATTCAGAAAATCAACCAACCTGCTATTTTAACAGGGTGCACCCAAAGATTTGCTTAAGTACACCAATCTTCTACAACATTAAAACCACTGACGGGTGAAGTGAGTAACATTGATCAACCAATGACAAGTACACCTGTGAAGGGGTGGGATATATAAGGCAGCAAATGAACAGTCAGTTCTTGAAGTTGGAATATTTTGGAAGGAGGAACAATAGGCAAGTGTTAAGGATAGTTGACTGGTGTATATGTCAGTAAGTACCTCATTTTTTATTAAGTGCTCACCTATAACAGTGTCCAGATGTCCCTGAAACTCGGTCTTTGCAGAGATGACCACTGGAACCTCACGTCCCGTGAACAAGTTGAGGGCGGTCACCTCACTGAGACTGTCTGTGGGCCAGACATCAGCAAATGAGAGCTAATAGTGAGGTGTTAATTGCGTGCGTCTTCTCCTGATACCTCATTAAATACAACCTCTCCGCAGAGACAGTGGTCCCGCTCGGGACTCCCAATTATAACCACAGTCAGTTGTGCGCGCTACGGCAAGACCATTCCACACAGACAGCATCAAGAGGGCTCCACACACACCCACACACTCTGCACTAAACAATATAAGCTACAAATAAAACACTCAAACATGCAGATTATTCCACGGTCACTTGCTTTTTTGTGAAGCTCCAGAATGAAAAGCCATTCACAATAAATAATTATTATACATACAACACTTTCACATCCATGTTAAGTATGTGCACATGTGCATGACTCCCTCACTTTTCCCGGGCTGAAGTGCTCTCTGTAGGGCGGGGCTCACAGAGCTGGAGCCGTGGAGGAGTCGGTGAGAGGGCAGGATGGAGATAAATGCGGCTCCGTGTACAGTTTCAGGAGACAAGGTGTAGGCCGCCAGCACCTCACCTGTCTCTTTCCCATCCAGCTGACAGACAAAGAGGGAGGGTGAAAAACAATAGAGTGTTAGTGAGATTAGCATCCCTGCACATCTGTGGCAGCAGGCTTGCTGAAATCACAGAGCAAAAGCTATATCATGAACATTTAGTTAAGTTATATTTCACAGAGTATGGTGCAAGAATTTTGCTTAGAAAGTGGCTAGTAAGTGCATCTTCCAAAGCAAAAATATATAATTGTGTAAATAAATAATAATTCAAAAACAATTTCACACAATAGAAGTCATAAATAGATGATTAGCCTTTTCACCCCTGTGTCCAGTGTTGATTTTTGTGGGCAGCTGAGGATTTCTCGTCAGTTAGATTAGTTAGTCGGATATCTCTAAGCCACTTGACTCACAACATCCATTCCCATAAAAAAGGAATAATTAGACCAAAAATCTAATTTACAAAACTTCCCCACTTACTAAAATTTGGAGTCCACCTTTTTCTGCTTTAGCTAAGAATGTTGCTAACAAGCGTCAACAGAAGTCAATAGTCACTCCGATCAAGAAAACATCCCCATAACATCCGTCAACTTACTCAAACTGCATGGCCAAGTCTGCGGACTTGGCCATCTGATTTAAGACACATGACTTACTGTTAGCTATAAAGATGAAAAAATACACAGTGTGGCTCAGTGCTGGCAGCCTTTTTAGACAATAGGGTCTGATTTCACAAACCGCTTCTGCAGTGGGAGTGCTGATCTAGAATCAGTTTTTGGAACAGGAGGTGGGACAGAATTTGCTCTGAATTTGTTCTTGAATAATCTACACATGAAAGATTTATAAGAATGTAGATTCTCCTCAGTCTACCCCAGTGATTAAAGAATGAAAGAATTCAAACGGCCCGTGAACACACCACAGCACACAGTGTGAACAATGTGAAACTCTTTCTCTGTATTTAACCCATTCACCAAATGAAGCAGCGGGCTGCCATTAATGAGGGGCATCCAGGGAGCAGTGTTTGGGTACGGTACCTTGCTCAAGGGAACCTCAGTGATGACGCTAGCAGTCCTGGGACTTGAACCCACGACCTTCTGATCACAGGGTGAACTCCCAAACCACTAGTCCACCAGCAGCCTCAAAATGCATACATTTGTGAAATTATTGCACACTTGATCTAAAATAATGAAGGACTGATTATCCAAACGAGGTACTGAATGATAACTTTAAAGGCTGGAAGATAGGTTTGCCATGGGTAAACCATGACAGCGCTGCTCATCTTATCTGGAATTGCTATGCAGAGACAAAGCGAGAGCTTCGACAGCTTTCCTCAGCACTCAGCAGCTACATACTCAGCCCACCTACACAATGTCCTCACTCACCCTCTCTGGAAATGAAATTAAGGATTTAATAAGCAAGGCCACTGCTAAGTGAACATATTTCCTCTCATAACGAGAGAGAAGCGGAGATATCGCAGATAGCCCTGAGCCGACGCTGACACAAAGCCTAATAAAATGCACACAACGTAATAAAAATGTTCAGATGTCATTATGCAGTTTCATAACCACAGTTAAAGTCTACAGGCACAAAGCAAGCAGACCCTGTCCTGTAAATTAAGAGGAACATGAAAATGAAGGGAACAGAAGCAACAACAGTTCTGCTTCAGCGAGGCAAATGTACCAATGGAGCAGGATTACCTTCAGTGCATGGTCAAAATAGCAGCCTGAGCATTCTCCAATCCAGTTGGCCTGCATCGCTTTCACACCATACCACTCGGGTAGATCCGCCAAGGCATCCAACAGAGGCTGCAAGACAGAGACACAAATAAATACAAGCGCTACTGTGCCTTTTCAAACAGTCACAGTTCTCAAACCTGTTAACTGTGGGGTCTTTCTGGGGACTGACAGCATGTATGATGCCCGAGCTCATGATCTCTGCACAGCGGAGTGACTGCTCACTCAATGTTCACTCTCTCCAGCCAAGCCAAAACACAGCCAATTTCCTGGCATGAAGTATCTGAGTGACTGATTTAATCAAATGAAAAAAAGAGGTTTACTAAACCCACACTGACCCCCACCTGTTCTTTTCTTAATTCAGAGGACAAAAAAAGCCAATTTCAACAATGGCATCATTATTAGTATCTTAATGAGGACTTTAACTGATCCGAGTAAAACTGTGGTAAAGTATACACTTAACCCCAACACTAAATCTTAAAGGGCTTGATTCTGGGGTTCCCAAGCTGTGCAGTGGTCTAAGCTTTGGCCCAGTCATTGGAAGATCACCGGGAGAGCGTGAGTTTAATCCCCAGTGATGCCACAGCAAGACAGGTAGAACTGTGTCTTAAGGGAATTGTCTAAATTAGAGGGAACATTGGGCAAAGACCTTATATAAAATACAAAATACGCGGATCAGGAGTCGCGGATTCAGTCACATGCAGATACTCACAGAAATCCCCACAATAATGCAGAAACTGCAAATATCCTGTCTTTTTTGCTTCTGTGTGTCAATAAATATATTTTTTCTGGATGTTTTCACACAAGGGGACCCGTTAACCTCGCCGCGGTGTCTCAATACTTTCGTCTCACGACCTTCCTAGTTGCATATCTCGGTGGGGAATTTAAATTAAAAGACGGGTTTCCCTTGAATAGAGGTGAATACGGGTTTACCTTTACATTTTCTTTAAGGATAATGCATGAAACTGAGTTTAAAATGAAATTAAAGTGTTCTGGGAGCATGTTCGGGGGCATATTTAGGGTTTACACTATAAAAATAGGCTTTTTTAGGCATTTTTTTTTTACCAAAACACAACAACGCGATTTTTCCACAATACGCAGGTGCTCTTGGAACATAACCCCCACAAAAGGGATTACTGTACATACAAACACACACACACACATACACACACACACACACACACACACACACACACACACACACACACACACACACACACACA
>JBBPCY010103820.1:0-20029 GCA_037974405.1 Brachyalestes nurse | reverse complement strand
GATGCTGAGGAGAGACTGAGTGTGTTGGGAGGAGGATGCTGAGGAGAGACTGAGTGTGTTGGGAGGAGGATGCTGAGAAGAGACTCTGAGTGTGTTGGGAGGAGGATGCTGAGGAGAGGACTAACTAAAGCTCTGTAATGAAATTTACAGTTAGTCACTGTTCTTCAAGTGTTCTATGCATCACAGTCACATACTGAAATGTACTTTTTCAAAATAACTATAATCACTACCCACCTCTGCCCAGTATCATGTCTGAAATCACTGCAAATGCACAGTTTGCATATTCTTGAAATAATTTAGGAAGAAATACATCAATTTTATTCTTATTTATATTAACACTTTACTTGAGCGTCCTCAATGTCTGTCAAACTGTATTTGTCTCCATTTAGTCATAAACATGCAAAGTAAATAAACAAATCTAAATAATATAATATACATCAATGATTTATATTATAAATAATACATAAATAATAAAAAATAAATCAAAGTGCCAGAACCAGTTGGGTTTTCCCTACTAAAGATTTTATTTTACTCCAGGCAAAAAGGGTAGACCTGGACCTGCAGGCTATAAAGCGATGTTGGGGAGGGACACAGATGTTTATTAGGTGTGGCAGCTTGGCTTTTCTCGGAAAAAATAAACTGTCAGTGTCAGGTCATCCCTGACTGACCTGTACAAGTCACAGTATATCAGACAAGCCGTCGGTTTGTGTCTATAGACTTTAGACTGCATATGGCTTTCCAAGTAAAATCGCAACCAAAGAAGTAATCAGTTACTGTATAAATGTTATTACGTAGTCTTCCATTATGACTCACAACTAGACGGATCCAGCCTCTCACTACTTTTTGAAAGCTCACAACAAAGACGTCAACAGACAGGCAGGTTCAATTGATTAAAAAGACATAATTTCATTTTTGTTCACGTAATAACTGACTAATGCTTTCTTTCATTCCAATTATTCCCGGCCTTCAGCGAAGGCCTCCAAGACCCTGAAGATCCGCCACCGCAGGGAAATACGTCACTCTGTTGAAGTTTGGAAAATGCTCTTGTATGAAACTGACAAAGAAGAATCTTTGAAAAGTGCTACGTATGAGCCAGGAATGTTTCAGCTGTGATTTTTAATAAACCCACTACAGTCACTTTCAGTGACAATGGTTGGGTCAGACTGGGTCATCTCTTGAACAAATACTTCAGTTTTTCTGTGAAGCCTCACATGCTGCCGTGATATTCGCTCATCACTCATTGCCTGCATGGGCCTCGGGGGCGGATCCACCTCGGGAATATTTCTCGCTCAAGGCCCATCTCTTCTATTTAAAGCATTCACTCTGAATTGTTGTGTGGAGCCAATAAACCACCGTCTCCAGCCCAACAATGGCCAGGCTCTTCTTTTCCAGTCCTTGGTTACAGTCTTTGACATGGACTGAGGTCAAAACTGCAGTACAACAGCCTTGAGAAGAGTCAGAAAACGGTGTAGTTTCGCGTCACCCACAGCGTCAACAAAAGTTGAGAGTCAAATGTACGTATGTGAGAAGGCGAAGTGTAAAATGGGACCTGCCGCCATATGGCCTACAATGTGTCTGAAATTAACAGCGTTTACTAAGGCTCTAGCTAATCATAAACTGTATATAAACGTGCCTATGAATATATGAGTCACAAAGCTAAAAAAGGCACGGAGAGACTGTGGAGCCATCAACAAAGAGAAAACAAAGAGAGTTTCGGTGACTGACAACCCAGTAACATTCCCACCAAAACATTCAGGGAAGTGGAACTGAGTATGTGATCAGTGGAACTGATTATGTGATCAGTGATTGTACATTTAGTATCAGAAAATAGTGTCTCACCAATACATCCTTCATAAAGTCTAAGGTTGTGATATTTCAGGCTTGTGTTGTCGTGCTGCTGGTGTGGCCAAACCAAGCTGAGCCAATCCAATCTGCATTATATTATAGTAAGCTCTGTAGGATCAAGATACTGTATTTTTAGAACATAAAATCAAACTGAACATAAAAAGTAGGCCATCATTAACCCCCTGATGTACATGGCAGGTAACTTAGCAAATAAGATACTCTTGGTCCTGAGGGTTCGGACTGTGAAAACCCTGACTGCCTCTAATTACTATACTATATTATATAGCACTATATAACACTATGTGTTTGTGTAGCATTTCTATAGGGACTCCTTCAGTGAAGAGATGTTGAATGCAGAGCGGCTACGGTTGAAAATCCCACTGGTTAGCCTGCTGTGACATACAGCTCCGGAAAAAAACACTGGTTTTATCTTTTATAGGTGCAAGTATTGAACTGAACAGCTTTGCAGCAGTTTTAAAAACTGCTGACAATATTTCTCCTCATTTCCAAATAAAAATATTGTTCTTTAAAGCATAATTGAATAATCAAAGCAACTTGAATAATTCAAAGAAAACAAATTTCTTGTTCATGCTTAAACAAAATGGCAATGATTACCTTTGAAAAACTTCTAGTAGTGTTTTACCATCCAGCTGGTCTCACTGCGAGAGGAGAGTGTTGATTACAGCAGTGTTTTTATACTTTTCCTCATTAAATAAGATGTGATTCAGGTGATCACTAATCAGTACCTCATAAAGCAGAATGAGGTGCTTGTGTAGGAATTTAAGAGACACTGGCATGGAATGGTTGACATACTCAGAGATGCTGATTTAAAAATAAATTGCAGCGGTCTCTTATTTTTTTTCCAGAGCTGTATATAAGCCAAATTGGTCTCCACCATTGTATATCAAAATCCGACGGACTGACTTCACTGTCACTTTCTGACTGCTGGTAGTTAAGTCTTACAAAGCAGCTAACTTGGTGATATCTACCTAAATACTACAGACCAAAAATTCAAGCATGAAGAGGTTGTTGGTAACTATTCCATTACACAGGTGTAGGACTGTCTTCAGACTAGTTTACCTCTGAGGTCTAAGCGATGAGTCTTACTCTGGAAATGTTCTAATGTCAAGTGCTGAATATAATGGAGGCATTATACATGTTTTGAGTTGGTGTGTGTGCTAGGAGAGTAAGAGGCAGCCAAAGGACAGCCGATGACACACTAAGCTGCAGAGGTGCTATGAAAGGGGAAAAAAAGTGGTGTGGGCTCCCAGCACAATACATCAACCTTCAGGTGCAGCGCTTCAATATTTTATACAGGAATAAAAGATCCTGACATAAGAGTGTGGCGTTCCGCACACCTAGAAAGAGAAAAGGCATTTAGACTTTTAGACTTACGTCATCCACTGTGCCGTTGAGATTATACCCACAGTTCACAGCGATGGTTATAGGGTGCACTTCGGTCCAGCCTTCTGCTGTGCAAGTCTTGGACAGGTTGCCTAGGTGACAGAGACAGAGTGGACGTCATTAACGACTCTGAACATACATCCACTCACACATACACCAAAACCACTGCCGAGCCACCAGGAGAGCAGGAGAGTGTCCACAGGCAGTGATGAGTAGAGTAGCGCACAATAGGCACTTTCTATAGTTGTACAGGAACCATGGTGTACCTAAACCATACTGCGATGGCACAGAACGTGCAGCACATTTTGATTTTCCAGTGTATCTGAGTCCGGTAACGGAGATTCTGACTCAATTCACTCCCCACAGTTTATGGCCAGTCGTCCCAAAATCAGGTCCATTAAGTCCAATGGAAAGTCTTTCTGCTGTTGTTATTGTGGTCTTTTATTGTTTATAGTATTGTTTGAGTTTTTTCTCCTCAGCATTTTTTAGCCATGTGATGAAAACCTAACCCAGTTAACTTGCTAGTGACGTCCTGGGTCATCTTTGGTTTCTCACAGCGTCGAAGATACATTTGTTAGTGCCATAGAAAACGCCCAATGAAATTTCTCTTCAGGCCAAAGAGATTGTTGTGGTTGTAAATTGTCATCTGCTCAGTTGTTAGTCTGTATCTATATTGTTTTTTGTGCAGGCAGTTAAAAAACAAAGGCCTCTTTCCATGTTACAATGACATCTCGACCAATCAGAATGGAGCGATGCAGTCAGCTCGGCTGCGGCTCACTTTTGGACCTGCCGTCGAGCAGCTTGGGCCACTTTATCTGTACTGGAAAACCATTTGTTCGTGGGACAGCACGGTTCCTTGTACCAGTGGTGCCAAATGTCACTTCAGAGGTCCTGTCCTAGCCCACCACCTTCCATTTCCAAATAGTCAGTTACTAAAAATCTGTTGTTACTAACAATCAATTGAACGGTGGGCTAAGAGTCTTAGGGTGCCAGAGTGAGTATCATTTGTACGCTTTGCTAACAGTTAAAGTAAAGGCTGCACAGTATGGATCATTTTAATAATCATTCAAGTAATTTGTTGTTTAAGACCAAACAATAAAAATTGACTTCCGGTACCCCTGTACAATAAGACTACCCTTATAAAAGGTTTACAAATCATTAATAATCAGGTTGTTAATTAGATTGTATACAGTTAATAAGCAGTTATAAACAACCGTCATACATCAATGCAGGCTCACTATTTGGCAAGATCTGGTGTTCAATGTTAGAGTTGCTTATTAAACGATTTATAAACGGTCTACAATCTAATTAACACCTGATTTTAAATCATTTATAACTCCTTTATAAGGGTAGTCTTATTACCATAATATCAAAACGCAACTTTTAAAAAGACGTAAAATCTGTTAAAAGGATTCTTCACAACACTCAGCATTACTTTGGTTAATACTCAAATACAATCATGTGAGTTCCTTTTTAAAAGTTTTTATAAAAGATAAAAGTAGGAGAATTTAAAATTATAATGCAAACTGATAATCCATTTTTGACAATGTACATATAATCTTTTTTTTGACAGTATAATCAAATAACAGTGACCTCTAAGACCACTTCACTCCTGATCTGGCCAGTGTGCTCCAGCATGCTCAGTGTTAGACAACAAAATGTTAAGAAGGCACTGTGACATTTCCTGGGTCGCCTTTGGCGAGTTACAGAACATTTGAGAAGAACTTCAGTGTAAATGACACCAATGTGCAAGAAACGTGTTTGGCCTTCTCTCGTTCTCCAGGCTGTTTCTGGCCAAGCAGTTCTTCAGAACTTCCTGCATAACATGGATCTCACAATAGCCACGAGGGGAGATGCATTCATGTTACATCAAAGATGTTTCTGCATGATTCATACTAAAGAGGCTTCACTGCCTCTCCACTGAACTCAGGCTTTCTAATTTCCTTTATTCTGAGATCAATGCGCAAGAGAAATAGTACCACCACATCTGATGTACTGATCGAACAATCTGCGTTAGAGGATGCCAAGGAGCCTGAAGAAATGTTGGCATTGGGGTAAGACCCAATTCAAAGCAAACTAGTTTGGGTCTAGTAATGTTTACATAAGTCAGTAGAACCTACATGGCCTTTATTTGATTGTCTGTCATACTAACTAAAGGCTTCATTTGAAAGATCCTATTTATTAAAAAACAGAATTTGGGGGGGGTTTGCATGGAGTGTAACAGATAAAGTTATTGTACTGGCTCTCTTACTGTTTCTCCAAGTGAAATGAAGAGCTTTTAGCAGAAGGTGATGATAATCCCTGTGCAGGGTTGAGGATATGAGCTCATTACTCATCAAAATAATGGCTCCTGAATGGTTCTCAGCTTGGATGTATGACTCAAGGACAAAACTTAAGCGTATAATACATGGGTTCACACAGCTTCTTAAACATCAAATTCAAGACCTTTCCAGGGCCAATTTCCTCAAATTCATTTACATTTATGGCATTTAGCAGCTGCTTTTATCCAAAGCAACTTCCATTCCGTAACTACTGGGGGCAGTCTCCCTGGAGCAACTTGGGGATAAGGGTCTTGCTCAGTAACCCAGTGGTGGTATGCTGTAGGTAGGATTCAAACCCATGCCCTCTTGGTCTAGAGGCAAGTATCCTAGCCACTAGGCCTCATGGTGTAGATTCAGACATGGATCAAGGTTTACTACTCTAAAAATGCTGTTCGCTTAATGTAACTTTTCTTGCTTGCTTGCCGGTGTTTAACCTACATATGTATACTATGGCAAGCCGTTTAGGAAAGAAAATGTATATAACCACTGAAAACTCTGAATATATGGAATGAAAGTCTGAATATATGGAATGAATCCATATATTCAGACTTTCATTCCATATATTCAGACTTTCATTCCATATATTCAGACTTTTCATTCCATATATTCAGACTTCATTCCATATATTCAGACTTTCATTCCATATATTCAGACATTCATTCCATATATTCAGACTTTCATTCCATATATTCATGGAATGAGTTTTCAGTGGTTAAATATATATATTTTTTCCTAGACGGCTTGCCATAATATACATAAGTTGGAAAGTTGGAAAATGTTCACTTAAAAGTGAACTAATTAAAATGAATTAATTAAAACAAAATGTAGAATATTTTATCATAGTCTGTTGCACTGAGTGACAGAGATGTATATATAGATATAGATATGCGTGTGTGTGAAAGAGTTGGAAAACTTGGACAATTTTCCCCTAAAAATGAAGTAAGAATTAATATGAATGAATTAATACAAAATGTAGGGTATGGGCCCCTAAGGTTATCCACGTGCACTCTTTAAATAACCCTGCATTAGAAGGTGCTTGGAAATTCTTTCATGGCATCACTACAAAGCAGCATTTTGGCACCTTTATTTCAGAGCCTGTAGCCTTAAGCATCGTTTAAGGATGGTCGAGTCGAATGAGAGAGGCGGCGAGAGACCCATCGAAGCGTGAGCCGTCTCTGAGTAAATTGGGCGAAGAATAAAAGTTCAGACTGGACTGAGACATCTTTCTGTCCTTCAGGATAAAGAACGGACGAGGACAACAAGGATTTATCAGACTTGAAGCGTAATTCTCCCTCCTTGTTAAAAATTAATTGGCCACTGTTGTTTATGGATTCAGCTCTCCACTCTAGGAGGACGGCGATGCAGAAGCAGAGTGTAAACAAGCCTGAATGAGTGTGGCGTGCTTATTTTACCATTATCAGCAATGGCAAACAAGACAACAGTACCTGTCTGCTGAGACTTCACTTTGTATTCGAGTCATTATTGTTTCCATCTGCCTCTTAATAAGAGACACAGTCATTTTTCTTAATACAACTGAAATCCTAATTAACGTTTATAAAGTTATTTGTCATTTCTTGTGACAGAGTTGACAAAGTCCTTTCGGGACCGTCTTATTAATGCTGGTGACTGTCCCTTCGGCGGGTGGTAATGGGGCTGTTTGTTTTCATTGAACTCACTCCCTGACAAGAACAGCTCTTTTCCCTGTGTACTCTAATGCTACCCCTGCAACTTGATTTATAAATCCGACCGAGCTCAGTATGAAATAACTAGCGATGCATGCCCTGAAGCCCTGTCGTTTGTTTACACTACTATTTTATGTAAACAACAAAACTGAAAAGTCACATATTTTGGCTTGTGCTGATAAAACAAAGCTGTTCTGAACTCTAGAGGCGCCTGGGAGGGTCTGGCTTTAAGGGTAAATATGTACAAGGACATATATGCAACTGCATTGAGGTCAATCAACAACAAAAAAGAACAAAAACAAAAATCAGAAAGGCTGTGCTTTTTGGCCAAGTATTAGTTGAATTTGTTGACTAAAAAAAAGGTTTACCAAACAAATTGATGGCTATAAAAACATTAAGCAGCCAATAAGAGCAAATACAGCACCGGAAAAAAAATGAGAGCACTGTAATTTATTTTTAAATCGGCATCTCTGAGCATGTCAACCATTCCATGCAAGTGTCTGTTAAATTCCTACACAAGCACCTCATTCTGCTTTGTGAGGGACTGATTACTGAATCAAATCACCTGAATCAAATCTTATTTAATGAAGAAAAGTATAAAAGCACTCTCCTCTCACAATGAGACCAGTTGGATGGTAAAACACTACTAGAAGTTCGTCCAAGGTAACTATTGCCATTTTGTTTAAGAGTGAAAAGTTGTTTTCTTAGAATTATTCAAGTTCTGTAAACACTGCATCATTTCTCTTATTTTGATTTTTGTCATTTCTTTTAAATTCCGCTTTAAAGAACAATATTTTTATTTGGAAACTAAGATAAATATTGTCAGCAGTTCTTAAAAACGAAAGCAAAGCTGTTCAGTTCAATACTTATAAAAGAAAGACCTGAGAAAGTGAACATCTTTGCAGTGGTCTCTTATTTTTTTTCTGGAGCTGTATGGTAAAAATCACACACTAAAGGGTTTAACATGACACGGTAATGTACAAGCAGTAAAAAAAAAAATCGCTGTTTTATGTCAAGAGTTTTTTCGAGTGTAAAACTCTAAATGGGAATGTACAGAGAGGAAGCGTTTAGTATTTAATGGCACTATCCAAAGCAATTTGAAAACTGTCAACAGCCAGACGTCCTGCTGGCATCCAGCTGCATCATGAGTGTTTCTCAAACCACAAGCAAAACTGCGATTTCCCAGCTGGGCAATCCAGCCTCAATCAACACTTTGAGTGCATGCAGTGACCCTGCTCTGTTTAAATCAGCAGTTTATGCAATCAACAACTTGTTATCATCCATTTTTTGGATGACCTCTGAACAATCCTGATTATTGCAGCATCATAAACAGCTTACAAGGCCTAGGAGAGGTCTTTGTCTGAATATTTCATCACAGGAGGCTAGTCAGACCCACCCTGCGGTGAAGGTGTTGTTACTTTTGTGAAATAATGACTCGAGCAGAAGCAGAAGTGGACGAGGAAAAAACAACTTGAGCAGAAAAGTGTCCAGGCCAAAAAGCCCTCCTGAAGAACTGCAGTGAAACTTCTTAGTACATCCAGCACCTATCAGCACTCAAGTAGGTTTGGCTCAGTTATAAGTTTCAAGCTGAGATGTGTGAACAACTGTAAACCTGTCCAAGAAGAAAATGATAATAAATGAGAACCTTCAAAATGGTTGGAGAACATCAAGCCCTCAGCCACGCAGGCGATCCAGAAGGAATTGGTGGGTATACTGATACTGCTGATCCCGATTTTTCCTTTTGAGAATTAACTTTTTAAATATCAATGTTTCCTTTAACCCTTTCCACAGTAGCAATAAAAATCAAATAAAAATTTTCCTATTTTCAGAGAATCTTGTTGATCAAACAAGAATCCGAAAGTGAGAGCGTGCCAACATTTATAAAACTGTTTCACTGGCTTTAAATACTTTTTATTGTGCCAGCTGTACACTTTATTTTACTGTGAAAGTGTAGTTGACCGTTTTATCTTGGCTTGACTGTCTTTGTGGAGAGGTGTGAATAGATTTGACAGCGGTAGGTGGATCTCATTCCTCCCTTCATTCTCAACATTGAGAGCCCTCAGTGTCCCAGTCAATCTAGAGTTATAGGGGAAATGAATTATTATTTAATAATATTAATTAAAATGATCTGAATTAATTTTACATTCAGTCAGCAGAATGGCCTCTATGGGGAAAGAGGTTAAACAGAAAGTGAAATCTAAATTCCTATGCTTTTAGTGGAAACTGTTAGAAGTATCTTAACTAGTGGTATCAGGCCCGCAGTCACTTCAGTGGTATCTACCGTCCTTACAGGCTATAATGTGCTGAATAGTAAGAGGAACATGTTGGGTTTCTCTCCCTCTTTAAACAAGGGTGTAACAAAAGACAATTTAATAAACAGATTTTTTTTTACCTCCCTTACATGCCGCACTCTGACAACAAAAATCCCGCCAATCACAACCTCCAGAGTTCAAACGGTTCTGAGGAAAAAAGCCCAGCGGTGTAGGCGCACCACAAGCCCCACTCCTAAAAATGAGGTGCCCCAACATGCCTAGTTTAGATTAGACAGCGTTTCCCAAAAACACAAAACATCAAAGGTGTTTTTTTTTAATGTCCAGGGTGTGAGGGGTCTGTCAGGGTCTGTGTCCAGGGTGTGAGGTTGCCGTTTTCTTCTTTGAGTCTGAAGAAACTCCAAACTGCTGACATGTTGGCAAGACTCACAAGCAACAGAAACTTATATCACGTGATGCATCTTCTCGCGTTATGCACGTCGCAAATCACATTATGCCATATTTTTTATTGGATCGGATTACGTCTTTTAGTCCTTCCCGATTTCCCGATTTAGGTCAGGATCGGACCGATACCGATCCAGAATATCGGATCGGCTCATCTCTAGTATGCATCATGTAGAATAAGCATTCTATTAATTACATATTAATGCTACTGCATAGTGTTAAACCAGCTCATATCAACAGCTCAGTCCAGCACATTCATGTTATCACCCCCTCACATTCCAGCTCTAGATTTATTGGTAAACTGCGCCACAACTGAATACAGTCATCATTTTTCTTTATTTAAAACAGAGTGACCATTCTAAATTGTTATCAGTTTTACTTTGTTAAAATAATAATGCGAGTATTTTGAACCATGAGTCCTAAAACGTCTGTCAAAACAAATCGTGAGTTAACTCAATCATTACACCCCTAAATAGTGGGGAGAGATATGGCAAATATATATTGAAACAATACTTCACAAAATTTTTGTTATCCACAATATGTTACAATATGCATTTTTTTTTACATCCGTTAAGTTGTAATGGTGCTTTATGTAAAATCCCCCTACCAAATGCTGAATAGAACTGATTATTATAAGGTTTAACCCATTGCAATGGACTAAATCAAAATGAGTCAATTAGGTTTATTGTCATTTAAGCCACATGCACCCAGTACACAATGAAATGAAACCACGTTCTTCTATGACCATGGTGCAACACAAGAACAAAAACAGACCCACAAAGAACAAAAACAAACACCACAAACTACATACAGTACCAGTCAAGAGTTTGGACACACCTTCTCATTAAATGATTTTCTTTGTTTTTATTATCGACTACATAGTTTAATATTGAAAACATCACCTATTGCTCTGATGACAGTTTTGCACATGGGCTTTTGCACTTGGCATTTTTTTCAATCACATTCATGAGGGATCAAACTGGAATGGTGTTTAATTAACAGGTGTTCTTCATCAAGAGTTAATTAGTAGAATTTCTTGCCGTCTTACTGTGTTTGGGATCATCAGTTGTGATGGTGGGGTTGGTACACAGTTAGTGATCCTATTCCACTATGGTTCTACTCCACATTATGGCAAGAACCACTTAACTAAGTAAAAAACAGTCCATCATTGCCTTATTACAAAACATATTCTGGTTTGTTTAACAAAAAATGTGTTTAGCAGAGTGCAAAAAGAGCAGGGAGAGCGAGTGCAAGAAAAGCAAGAGCCACAATATTACATTACGGACCAAGACAACATACGGTGCTGCGTAATTAGTCTAATTTCAGCAGTAAGTTTATTTATCTATCTGTAGCATTTATATCCCTCTCTCTTACTGACCACAGTACTATAATTACACTTTCAGAATACTAATTATCGAGTATTTTCAGGAGTTTATTTTGACATTATGCTATATTTTGTATTATAAAAACCCTGTGTCTGCGTGACTGTGCTTTAATAATAATATTTTTTGATACTGTTGCTGATTTGCTGACAATCTGCATAAATATCTTAAATTTAAATGAACACATTGGCAAGCACCACCACACTGGCATAATTTTCAAGGATGATAAAGTTGGGAAAGCCTTCATGTTATCTTCACAAAACGCCCTGCTTGCCAGCCTGTGCACCATTTGCTTATGAACATATTTACTCTCTGTCTTACCCCTCAACCTCTGTCAATAGAGGCGAATTTACCCAACAGCCTCGTGTTTGTGTGTCTGCACACACACCCACACACAATACATCTGCTCTCTCTCGTCATTGTTCTGGACCTCAGCCTCCATCGTAAGCCACACAGATCTCTTTAAGCAGAACGGCTAATCCTGACTACTGACCGCTGATCAGCATTTTATCACGCACTGAAGGATAATCCCGGCCTCCCAGTTCAGACAAAGTGTGCCAGTATAGACGCGCGTGTAGTGAAGGTATTAGGTGTTATGGTGGTGGATTAAAGGAGTAAAACACATTTAACATTAGCGCAAACTGTACACAGCATTTATTATATACAACAGCATTACAGGAAAAGCCAAGGCACTGAGCACAAATTCCAGCCATTCCCTTGAGTGCATGAATCCAATTATCAAGTCCACAAAGTGTTCCTTTCAATGTCATACATTACGTTTATGGGGTTCTATGATACACCAAAGTAAGCCAATGCTTGTAATATGGATTCACTGAGAATACATTTTTACGGTCTATTCCAAATTGTATTGATTTTTTTAATCTGCATTTTTAAGCCCAGCACTCACATGGTGTGGGTGAATGTACATATTAAACATGTAGGAACATTTCCAATTCATTCAGTTAGTCAAAGTTTCAGTATTAATAACATCATTTGGTCTTTATGGGACCATTTAAATGCTTAAACAAAAAGTCAGTTGCTTATATAAGTCCAATAAATTAGGGTGGTGCCACAGATCAAGATCGGATTTGGCCGATTTTAGCTAGACCTGTGCTAAACTGTGCTAAAGCACAATTCTGCATGACTCATTGTGTCGCACAGCCAGTTGCCACTTACTTTCAGTGTGGTACATTATTTGATTCATGTTCTTTCAACAGCAAACTCTTTTTTTCTAATTTCTGAATTTGCTTTAATTTAAAATGCCAGTGTGGTACACTTAAAGGCAAATAGTGTATTATTATTTTGTCTTTGGCTAATATTAAGTACCAGAAACGTGCCAATGTGTTTCATATGTTCATTTAGCCCGCACAGTGTGAGCTCTGGGTTTGAAAAAAGGCTAATTATGATTAGCCAAATAAATAGCCAATTTGGCAGGAAAGAAACTGGAAATGGCCATAAAATTTCACGATTGGTGCATGACTATTTAGCACAATGAATCATGCATAATTGCCCTATATGCAATTGCAGTGCAGATGTAGTGCGCGTCCCTGCCTCATATTATCTCTCATTAAATTACAGCACAGATCGACCAAAATCCAAATAAGCTGGCTGTTTGGCCATTTGGAGAAAAATCTGCCTGTTGCGATCTGGGCTGATTCCTCTGGGTTAACCCCTTCTTGGTCACTCATGGTGTACATGTCTTGTAATTCAGGTCAGTGCATATTTAACTAGTTTTGCCATTTAAATTGAGTATGTGACAAAACAATAATAATTCAAGACTAAGTTATATAGCAAGTAGCCTTTCAAACCATAAACAACGTTAATGTTATTATTTCATGTTATGTAATGAGCTGAATGTACAGCTACGTTTTCAGAATGGCTAATATTAGACATCGAAAAGCGTGCCGGTAACAGGGCTGCTCACAGAACCTGAAGAATGCTGCCTTCTGAGCTGATGGTGAATATGTCTGGGTTCATTTCAGCTTCATTACAAAACCTAATTCAACATGTTTCATAATCTCAAAAAGATAATAAAAGTCCATAAACTTTTCAAACAAAACAAAAGCTCTGAAGGCTGTGGCCATTGTTGCACTGTGGGAAGTGATTAAGTCTTGTCTTACAGCCAGCCTCCACTAATGTAGATTTGTCCTTACATCCCCTTTGATTAAGAACTAATTCACCAGTCCACCTTTATTATAGTTTAGGACGTAGGATGTAAAGCCACTGGATGGTGGCCTAGTGGTTAGGGAGTGGTAATCCGGTGGCCTAGTGGTTAGGGAGTGGTAATCCGGTGGGCTAGTGGTTAGGGAGTGGTAATCCGGTGGGCTAGTGGTTAGGGAGTGGTAATCCGGTGGCCTAGTGGTTAGAGAGTTCACCCTGAGATCAGAAGGTTGTTGGTGTGAATCCCAGGACTGCTAGTAGCACCACTGAGGTACCTTTGAGCAAGGTACCGTCCCCACATACTGCCGGGTACCATGGCTGCCCACTGCTTCACTTGGTGGATGGGTTAAATGCATAGAAAGAATTTCACACTGTTCAAACTGTGTACTGTGGTGTGTTCACATATGACAAATGGACACGTTACACGTTAATCTATAATTCACTTTCATGAGCCCTTAGAGGTCAAGACATGTTACCTTCATTCTTCTATACAATCCAGTACAAAAGCAGTCTGTGGATTGACTCAACACATAAGCCATGAACGCTTAGTTAGAGAATGCTACATACACTCTCTATGTTTCAAATCACAGGTTCCAATCCCTGCTAAATGTGTTCAAGTCATGATATGAAAGTAATTCACACTTGGTATAAAAGACAAACGAAGAAGCAATGGCAGGACTCTGAAGAGGTGGATGAGTCACAATTCACTGTCATAATGATGGATAGCTGAACTTCTCAAACGAAAGAGAGGTTTGTTACAGTCACAGCACAACACGACTGACAGATGAAAAGTCTCCCTCTCCAAACACGTCCCATTAATGAAGCCCACACGAGAGAGCAATTCGCTGCAGTGATAAAAGAGTCTGAAAGGTCACCATTCCAGCCACAGCTGATAAATGTAAGGAATGCTGTTAATAAAGTGCATGTGACTAATTTTTCACCTCACGTTGCCAACCGTTTTGTAATTATTTCAATTATTTTAAATATATTCCTTGTATTCCAGGTTCAGTATTCTCCAATCTGAACAGTGACACAAACCGGAGCATAAAAAGACTGAATGGTTATAACCTTCACACAAACACACATTATAATTACATAAAGAATTATGCAGTTTACACTCAGGGTTTGAGTTTTGAGTCTGCACTTGTCACTTTTTTCCTGCTTGTTTAAATGTCAAGAAATGACAAACATGGCTACCGTGTAAAAGATTACGGTTTTCTCCAGTCGATTCTGTGAAAAGTGCAAATCTACACTATGTCTTTCACAACGGTGTATGAAATGCATTAAAGAGGTTCTAAACAAAGTCACTCAGAGTGGGTTTGACGTCAAATTGTTCATTGTGAAACCACAGGAGAGTGTAATGGAAATGGAAACTTATACACTCAGATATCTCCACAGTGGAGGTAAATGGAACCAAGTATCCTGATAATTTTATTCACTATCCAAACCCACTAGTAGGGATGTCATGATTAACCGGTTTCACGATAACCGTGATTTAAAACGGCACGGTTAATTAATCGTAAAGGCTTCTCAACACCGTGTTTCTGTTGCTGCCCTTAAAAAGAAGATTATGACAGTGCTATCAACAGATTGGCGAGACTCCCCCGAAAAATGAAAACATTTTATCAGCAGTACACTTGTGCTAGAAACACAAACAGTACCAGTCAGTGAATGACGGAAATGACGAATGTGAATATTCTCACATTTTTGCACTTTAACTTAAACTGATAGAACTCAACCAAGCACTAAAAATGAAAGAGCGCTCCAGTCCTGCTGCCTTTTAATAATAAGTTTTTTTTTTTAAATAGGGAAATTAGCTTATATCTAAGCTTAAATTTAATTCTAAAGAAATAGACTTTTTTTGTTTTCACTGTGATGCATCACTGTTTATTATTGATGTTTCAAAAGCCAGTATCCATTTGTTTATGTTCCATTTATGCACTGAATTATTTGTTTAGAATTTTTGTCCTTTTTAAAAAAAAAAGGCAGCACTAAATAAAAGGTAAAAACCTCTGAAGAATGTGATTGTCTACATTGTGAAATTAATACAAGTGGAATAATCATGATAATCGCGAAACCATGATTATTTCCCAAACGATAATCATGCCATCAAAATCAATAATCGTGTCATCCCTACCCACTAGTGGACCTATATGTGCTGATGATGATAAAAATATTGAAAGATTTGAAAATATGGTCTTTGGGTACTACAGTGCTTCTGTTGCTCCCCATTCTGCAAGAATCATGGGGACCCTGTTAAAGCATTAGTGTCCCTCATATCAACCTATTAGAAAAACGTATAAGCTGCTTTTACATGAACACTATATCGGTTTACTTTAAATTCAGATAATTAATTTCAAGAAAAACATACTTTACCTGCACGCTTATTCAGTCATAAAAATACTCCAACATTTAATCTATACTATAACTATAAGAAAATACTAATAACCTATCACAATAACATGATTAGCTTGATTCAAAGAATCTCAAATCTCGAACCTCGAATCAAAACAAGATCTGCTTTTATCGACTATTTGTTGTTTTTCATCAAGCATCCTGTCACACAGACTGAATAAACACAGTTTTTAAATGACATTTCTGCAATATTCACAGAAAACTGACATTTAAAGTCTAACCTTGATAACAGGGGAGCCTGACAGCCTGTTTTGCATTAAATGTTTCACCCAGTCTGGGTCTCCCATCACAAGTTCAGCTGTACTTCAGTGTTATTTGACACAAGACAATAAACTGAAGTGGAAAACATGCCTTTGGTAAGAGCAGCAACCACAGGATGGAAAAGAAAAACGTACTTCTTGACATGAACAAAATTCAGTTGTGACATTAATCATACGGAACTACTTGACATCGCTGTCTCCAGCTGAAACTATAAATAAGCTGAACTGCTGAAACATCTTCTGATTGGTGTATCATGAATCGTCTCAACTTGGCATCGTCACATCTCAGCCTGTATTAGAAATGCTGTAAGCTACGCTGGAAACTGCAGACGAGACCTTAAGGGGAGAAGAACACTTAGCCAATAGCCACAGTTCCACAAGCGAAGACAGAGTGCCATCAATCTTCACTTCCCTCGAAAGCTCTCGCTTTTTTCCTGACGGATACATATGTAACAGTGCACCCGGTGGAATTAAGGAAATCAATGGAGCACTGTGGCTCATTAATCACACTCACTCAGTGAATGGGCGGGACGACAAGAACAAGAACGGAGACCGGGGGTCTAATCTAGAGTCCAGCTGCCATAAACTGCTAAATGGTTACAGCTACAACTTTTTCTGTTTTATTTTTAGAGCTGGATGATACAGCAAAAATAATGACTGCAGAAAGACACGGGCAAAATGCCTCAAAAGCCATAAATGTGATAATGATGAAGAAAAAGTAAACGCCATTAATTATTACCATGGCATCCATCCAGGAAACAAATGACTATAACATAGCAAAAATACATGTTGAATATGTAAATAAATGGGCACATTTGGATTATATTGTAAAAAAACACGCTGAGAAAGGCCATGTACCGAAACACATCTGTGCTTTTATTAATGTGGGTTCTATAAATATTTAGGTTAATAAACAAGTGCTGTCCAGGTTTTTTGGACTCAGCACTTTATAAGTTAGTTTCACTGAGAGGATAATCAGATAATTATGCACTTTTCTTCCATTTGTAAGTACTTAATGGACTACAACCTATCCATTAGCTGTTAAACATTTTTTACATTTGCAAATAACAGTTGACATT
This sequence comes from Brachyalestes nurse, assembly GCA_037974405.1. Lineage (NCBI taxonomy): Eukaryota > Metazoa > Chordata > Actinopteri > Characiformes > Alestidae > Brachyalestes > Brachyalestes nurse. The sequence continues at coordinate 2,767 of JBBPCY010103820.1, read as the reverse complement.
TTAAAAAATACAGTAAAAAGAGATTCTGATAACCACCCAGCTGTCTCTGTACATGACATTTATTACTGTAGGTTACAGTGAACTGAGATACCTGATGATCAATGACCTGAGCTGCTGTTAGCAAGCTATAAATAAATCATTTGAGTTGCTGTCACAAGCCATTATGGTGGGGGTCAACACTACTGAGAATGCAAAACACACGGTAAACAACTGCAGTAAATTTTACAGTAAATTCCAATACAAACAACAATAAATACATTTTCAATTGGTCTTCAATTACAGTATATCATTGCTAGAGGTGTGAACCTTCACAGGCCTCACCATTCGATGCGATTATGATTATCATGTCAACGATTTGATTTGATATCTCGATGCCTCACAATGCATCCCATTACTTACACATTTTACATTACTTCACATTTTTGTTTTCAAATACAAGCAGTGAGATGTAAGATCCTAAAAATGAAAAATGTGAACAAAAATGGATACCATTACACTAAATCGTAAACAGAAATAAAGAATATAGACATAGCTCTACAAAATGTAAACAGAAATTGTGCCCATAGCATTAAACTATAACCAAAATAAGTAGTACATCTTCAATGAATATGGTCAGTCTTCAAAAACAAAACATTCTTCAGTGCTACTTTTTAACTAGATTTTTAAATCAAGCAATGTCATTATGATATAATGCATTATGTCCTGCCACTGCAACGATGCATCATCGTCCACGTGTGCATCGCGATGCATCGATTATGTGATTAATTTCAACACCCCTAATCATTGCTAATAAATAAGCGAGCTGAAGTCTTTAACATCGTGATTCTCAAACTGGGGGGCATGGGGCGCTAAGGATTGGAAAAGTTTCAGAAATATTTGCTTCAGCTTTTTAGTTTTGTTTCTTTTTTTTTAATCTGCTTTGGCCACATCTAAAAAGAGGCACCTGTTAAAACTGGTGGATGGTAAATATAATTAAAAATGTTATTTCAAAGTCAAAGTACGAGTCAAAGTGTCAAACTTGTCATCTCAACCATATACAAGTATACAGAGACTAAAAGGCGAAGCTCAGGTGCTACAGTGTACACGTAGTGCAACAGACATGAGAGTGTTAAACCAACAAAATAAATAAATAAGTAGAAAATAAAATAAGTGAAAATAAAACATAGTCGAACTAATCACAACTCACAGCCATCCAGCACCCAATTAACGAGTAACGTTTAACGGCGTAGAACTTCACCACGTCATTTCAGTTCAGATCCACGATGCTGGAAAATAGAGCCAAAAGCACTTGGTCCGCAAACCACTTAAAAAAAAAAAAAAAATAGAATTGCACTTCTTTCTACAGGTAATGATAACACTCAGGATTTGCGGATGATGAAACATATTCTAAAAGTGTGCTTCAAGCTCTCAGAGAATATTTGCTTGATTGAATCTTGCCAGCTTGTTCATTAGTGTTCTTTGAAGCACAGAAGGAACCAAAATAGACCCCGTACAGCAGCAGGTATTAAATTAATGTATGGGCTACTGGAAAGTATTTCTTGTGAACTGGCCAAGTTAACTTAAGGTGAAGAAAATCAAACCAGATTGTTTTCATAGTGACCCCCTAAAAAGGCCAGGGCCTGCCGGGAGGTCAGACATCTACATCCAAAGAAGAACTGCTGGTTTGCCCTGTAGTCCATGCAGTTATTGAATAAGAATCTAGAAGATGTAATAAGCCCACGATTTCAAGAGATAACCCTTGAGAGTTATTATTTTACTATATGTGTAATTATGAAATTATATATTTAATTAACAATAAAATGTCCCCTCTTCTGTTTCCAAACACAAGAGTGAAACGGACCAAAGTTTAGAATGTGCACTTTCCACAGAAACTTTCCACCTTTTTCAATGAGTCACAGATGAGAAATAATTATGGAATCACGCCATGCTTTTGTTTTCACCAGCGATGACAGAGTGCTGTGAATTAATCTTGTAATGTAATAACGGCACCGTAAATCCACTTCAGAAATTACAGAAAGACCAATTACGTGAAAAGCTATTCCATTCATCTAACAGCTAACAAGGCATCTAAAAATACAGAGACCAGGTAAGTGGTCAGATTTCCCTTCCCCCTTTATGGTGTCCCACTGAAAGTGTCCCAAATTACGCTTTAAAAAAAGTGAGCCTGTCTGCATCTGACTGCAGGGAGACGCTCTGTATCTACTCCTGCTTCAGACATGCACAGTCTGGCATTTCCACTAAGGACACTTCTCTGTGGTTGCCAAAATCTTTGCTGCCACGGGCAAAAAAAGGGCCAGTTCCAATTCCATGCCCTCCCATGAACACAGTACAGAATTCAATTCTTAACATGGCTACCATTAATGACATACCAACTGGGCACCCACCCACGGATAAAAATTTTGGCAATCATCCCTCCTGCCCATCCCTCCCCTGTTGACAAAATTTGTCGATCATTCACCACCACCACCACCACCCCATCAACAAAAAGGTCAATCAACCCCCTTCAAGCTTTCTGCAGGAAACACTGATGTTGTCTTACTCATTTTCTCCACTGTTAGCGTTAATGTTTGTGCTCATGTACAGGACAATGCAAAAGTATTTAGTCAGCCCTCATTTCTTTTGCGCTGAATCACCTTGTTGGTGCTAACATACGATTTTATTTCTAGATAAAGGAGTTCCAAACACTCAGAATTCAGCACCACCAGTATACTGATCACCGCCTGATTATCTGGAATCATCTGCTCCTGTTTCTTCACTGGTTCAGGAC
>JBBPCY010103774.1:0-20037 GCA_037974405.1 Brachyalestes nurse | reverse complement strand
AAACAAACATTCTTTATTTGTCACATGCATAGTCATACAAGTACAACACACAGTGAAATGATTTCTCTGCATTTAACCCATTCGCCAAGTGAAGCAGTGGGCTGCCGCCAATGAAGCACCCTGGAAGCTTTCGAAATGCAGGAGGGGCGAAGCCTCAGCCGCCTCACCATCAGCTCCCCTGACAGCATTGCCTATGAGAGCACAAGGAGAAAGTTTAAAGTCAAAACACTCAGAGACAGAAAAAAAGAGATGAACGTGTGATCAGATGCATTTCTCACATTAAATAAAGAATTAAGTCTTCCAAGACTGAGTATATAATATGAAATCATATTACCATGAGTAAGGTAAGCACAAAAAAGAACATGTAACATCAACATCGAATGTTGATCAAATCCTTATAAGATTCTAAGATTTTTATCAGAAAAAATTGACTAGATAGTTTATCTGAATATTCAAATTAATTTTTTTTTTCAGTTTGTGTGTGAAAGCCTTATTTTGTTCTTTTAGTTCACCCAGGCTTGTTTGAAGGTTTCTTATTTGCGTTCTGTTTTCTACTTTGAATTGTTTGAGCTCTTCTCTTAGCTGTTGAACTGTATTATTCTCGTGGAACTCAATTATCTCCATCTCCAGCATATAGAGGCACTCCTGAAAGCACTGCACAGAGAGTGCAGCTCTGGGTGTGTGGGGTCATGGTTGTGGGGGAGGGGATAATGTGAAGAAGGAGGGGGGTATATGGGGGTTTGCACTGCTGTTGTTACAGTGGGAGAGGACGCTCTCAGCCAGTTCCTTCAGTTTGGGGAAGTCTCTCTCAAACTGTTCCAGCCCTGGACCATTACAGTACTGTTGTTGTGGAGGTTAATAGTAAATTTAGAGGGTTGTGTTCAGATAAAGTTGCTTTATGGTTTATTTCTAGCCAGCATTTATGTTATTAGTAATTTGCTTAAAATGTTAAATCAGAAACATAAAACTTTATTAATCCTGGAGGAAATAAGCTTATTTCCTCCTGGATTAATAAAGTTTTATGATTCTGATTTAATATTTTTCATGGCTGAGCGCAGGGCTATGTGCTACCCAGAGGACTGTCTGTACAGAAGAGCAGGGATACTTTTTGTAAAGCTCTATCGAGACCTGGGAATGTACAACACTCTGAGCCAAGGTGATTCCTTAGAACAGTTTATTTATTTATAGTCCGGTGTGATTGACGATGGCATTACTTACACGGACCCCTCTTCCATTAGTGCATTCATTGTGAGACCACTGCCAAATTAATGTTCCTAAAAAGAATTCATGTAAACTAATCCAGATCAATCCTACCTACAAATGGACTTTTAACAGTGTGTCTGATTTCACCAGTGTGACCAGTTCTACAGAGATCACTGGCAGTAAATCAAATCAATTAAATGAATTATAAATCAGCCACCAAAGCAAATCTCACTGAACCTAAATCCTAAAAAAAATCCTGGAAAGGAAATTGCTTTGATAATGAATGTGAATCTCTTTAAAACAACTTCCAATCAGAAACACAGGGAGCCACTAAATCACAAACTGAAACAAAAATACCTTAAGGCACTAAAGAAATATAGATATATTGTGTAAAAACTCTCATTCACCTCATTTACATTTTTGTCTCTCTGCTATCAACATTAACATTAGAATAAATGCAAACAAACAAGAAAGCAGTAAAAAGAAGATTAGTTTTGTCTGTAAAAAAGTAGTTAATATTTTGTGAGCTGGTGAGGAGAACACAGATTCAGTTCCAGATTTCTCCTCAGTTCCTCCAGCAGTTGCTTAGATTTGTAAAATTCCAACAGTAGCTGAAGAATGAAGAACTGATTGAGTCAAACCAGTTTTCTGCTGGAAATACAAGTAACCCTGGGCTTCCACAAGGAACACATTGATTTACTAAACATAAAGTCACTATTTGCTGTGCAGTGTTATTTGTATTTATTCTTTTTAGTTTTATTTGGGATATTTAGTAACACCAGTGTGAAAATACACTCACTGTTCATATAAATATTTTACATATAAACAGTTTTTAAATGTTGATTTTGCAGGTTTCTAAGACTTTTGCACAGTACTGTATAGATAAATATGTACAGCCCAGAATGGAGACCTACTTTGTAAGGAAAACCTGCTTACTCAGGATAAACAGCACACAAGTAAACTTCCTGCTCTGGCGCTGCTGTCCCCCACAGAGCGAGGGTTACAGCAGCAGCTGGACCAGCTGGAGACCTGATAATCAATCTGGACAAAACTAAGATAATCTTCCAGAAGAAAACCAGGTCTCGGGAAAATAGACACCACATTGTACACTGTAAATACCTAGGAATGAATATAAGTGCCTCAGGAAACTTTATATGTAAGGTAAGATAAGATAAGATAAGCCTTTATTAGTCCCACAAGTGGGAAATTTGTTTTGCCACGGCAGAAAGTGGACAGTAAAGAAAGTGGACAGTATGTAAGTGAAAGCACTAAAAGAAAAAGCAATCAGGAAAAATAAAAAAAAACACTGACATACCAATTAAAATCTGGTGTAAAGTTCTTGATAATGTTATTGTGCCTGTTGTGGGAGTAAAGAATGGGTTCCACTAAGTAAACACAGCTACACTTGATGGTATAAGCACCTCAGAGAGACCCTGCATGCACAATTATTCAGAAACATATAAAGGTAAAAAAAACACCAACAAACACATGTGGGGCAGAACTGGGCTATTTCTGTTGATCATACCCATCCAGAAAAGAACGGCAAAATTTTGGCTGCATCTAAAATGTATAGATACAGGCAGCTATAAAAAATCCTTGTGTTGTGGTCACTGTGAGAGTGGTGAGTTTGAGACAGAGCTGCACTTCCTTCATTTGGGTCAGAGAAAATTTCACAGAAAAGATAAAAGCATCTTCCAGAACAATTTGACACAATCAGAAGCATTTACAGGTTTTCTTGGTGAGGTAAACACAGCGTCTCTCGCTGCAAAATATGTAACAGTGTCACTGCCTGTGGCACAGTGAGTAATCAAACCTACCGGCCATCACACCTATCAACAAACAACTACAAATCCAGATTGCTGACCACTATTATTATTTATTATTATTATTATTAACATTACTAATAAAAACAACAATAATCATTTTAAAAACAATGATGTCTCTGTTCTTGTTCTGTCTGTCTGTCTGTCGTCCTGCTACCCATACTCATTCATACCCACCTGGCTCCGTTCCAGTCACAAAGGACACTTACCCCTTTCCGGATTAAAGTCTCTGATTTATGTACATTCCTCCTCTGGAACCCCATCAAGGTCAGGACACAGCATTAAGTATTCCATTTGAGCATTTATTATATCAAAGAACTTTTGCTCTCTAATTTGTATCTCCACTGTTTGTGTCTCCTGCCCTTTTGCAAAATTAAACTGTATCAAAGACATTCCTGCCAGTGAGTCACCTTTATAATTCCAGCCGAACATGACAATATGCTAATTCGTATTTCACTTCGTTTCATAATTTATCTTTAAATTACTTTAAACATACCGCTTTGGCAAGAGAGAGGGTGAAAGCAGAAAGAGGGAGAAACAGACAAAGAGAGAAAGAGGGGAAGAGAGAAAGAAAGATGGGGGAGACAGAGAGACCATTTTTCTTTTTAATTTTACCTGACCTTAAATACTCTTGTTCCACTTGTTCCAATTTAAAATCCGAATGGATCCAAATAAAAACCATAAACAAAATTCTTCAGCATTTACATCTTACACATACAATTAATTCATCACCAACCACTGTTTACAGAAAATCCCTGACACACGGCACAAACTTCAGCACATCATTCTTCAGTTTGAAAAAGGCACAATTCACAAGGAGGCATGAACAGCCCCAAATAGGAGCACAGTCAGCCACGCCTTCAACCCCAGCCTTCTCAACTATACTAATAATGTTGCTTGTTTGAATACAAAGTTACCTGGCAACAAAGACAACCATTTCAAAAATGAACACTCCCCCACGTCCAGCAAATGTGTTCAGCATGCAGATCAAAATGCGCGATGTGGTTTTTTGGCCAGAGCCCCTTGAATCGCCCTCCACTGCAAGTGTTCAGTTCTTTCAGACCCAGGGAGTTCATGTAAAACCCTCCACATGGACCTGCTCGTGTTCACCCATCACCTCCTGCCACCAGAGCTCTCTTACCTCTCAGACGGTTTCTCACCTTTACTGCCATATTATAGCTCTCCTACTGATCCAGGAATGTAAAGAATGCTTGCACCCCAATCAGCAAATGAACCAGCAGCTCCTCTCAAGTCTTTCTTATGAAAGACTTTCTTATGGGACCAGCAGATTCAAGATTCTTATTCTCATGTAGAGAATGTGCCCTTAAAACGTCCTTGATATTGTGAAATAAAGTTATGTATTAAAGAGAAAAAAAAGAAAAACTATATGCTGTATATAATATATATACAGTATAGTAACTATATACTGTATATATACTGTATATAATATATATATATATACATTACAATATAAAGTGTAGTGTGCTGTTGATGTATATAAAAAACAGAGAGGAGATGAAATACAGAGAGGTAGCGAGAAGTGAGGCAGGTTAGGTAACCCATCTTACTCATGCAGTCCAGCTGTAATAAAGACCAAGCTTGGAGACCATACAGAGTGCTTCTTTACATTAGGATTATAGAAGACGGGTTCCTCCAGCATCCGCCTGCATTTGGCCCTGCCATTGAGCAGAGGCGTGACCGCACGATTATGGCTTGGGTACAGGTTGCTTTATTTGTAATTGAAAAATATAAGTTCATGGTATGGCACGGTTCCTTGTGCCAGTGCCAAATATGACACCTCAGCCACTGCCACTTCTCCAGTCTGCTTGAGATTTGCTACAAAACAGACTCCCTGTTCCTTTTCACCATCTCCCCTAAGTCTCGATAAACCAACACCTTCAGGCCCTATCTACCCCACACTAAGCCCCCTAGAAATTGGAAGTCTCAAATTAAAAGAAAAAGTGTCTATAATCAAATCTCCTGGAAATACAGTACGACTGGCCTGCCTGCACAATAGATGCAAGGCGGTTTTTGAGAAGGTTAGCGAGGGTTTTCAAAAAATTATTTATAGTCACAGCATAAAAGAGATATTGGACCCCAGTTTTAAATGTCCCATAAATCCCATTGTTTTGGAGGAAATGACAAAGTAGTTGTGCGGCAGATAAGGGGGAGCTGTCCAGTGAAAAACACTCACACAACATTACTCATAAATCCACACCAAGAATTCTTTATTGCGCAGGCAGACCATTCACCACAGGCGATCTGCAACTTGCCAGCTGGAACGTAACAGCCTTTAAGGTGTAAGGTGAAAGCTGTAAGGTGGTTCGAGGGTCCATGCCATTCTTCTGATCCATAGATGACTTAATTAGTTCCAATATCAAATCATTCATTCATACAGTATAACATGGATCAGCTTTATACAATACAGAATACAATTCTGGTACCCTCTCTTGCATTACAGATAAGTTGCCCATTACACATGTACACTCCGTGCATTTGTTTGGTTTCATTATAGTTCTTCTCCATCCCAAAAAAGAAATAGCTAGAAGCATTCATTTCATTTAACATTCTAAACCGAGCTCTCACAAGAGCACCTTTTTGCATAAAGGTCCCTGTAGAATTCTGCCAATTTGGCTCATAAATGAACCTGTTTTTGACCCAGTAACTGCTCCTCAACTTCCTTAATTTTACCTTCAAGTTCCAAAGGGCCCTTTTACTATGCACGATGGAAGATGATGTGTACTACTGGCAGAAAGGTTTAATTTGGACTTTTTCAACATCCCACCACTGCTTAAAACAACAAAAACACCCTTCCCTTGTTCTGGACACCTCCTAGAAATGCTTAAATATGGAACAAAAAGAAGTATCTTGTAAGAGCTGTACATGCAGTTTCCAATATCCTGCTCTATGCTGTCCAAGGTCAGAGGACAACTGAAGTAATATCAAGTGATGACCTTAGAAATCAACAGAAAAAATACAGTTTAAGCAGCCTATTACTGTGCTGTTGTAACAATTACAATTGGCCTAAGTGAGTGACACAAATCTTTCCATCTATTGCCTTAACCCAAGTGTACTGTTTCTTCAAGGGGCATTTCTCTCTCCATGTGTTGACTGGTTTAAATCTTGCACCACCTTCTTTAGCACAGACAAGTCTTGGAGTTCCTGTCCTGTTCTGTTGCAGTATACTGTCACTTCTCCAAAACCAGACACCCCTACCACCAGAACAGCATCCCGAGAAATCTGAGAGCTCTTTCTGTAAAGAGTTATAAAGAACTGCCTTCTCCCCATCTATACCAGGTGGATATATGTTCACAAAGATATATTCTTGGGCATTTATTTCCACATTAATCATAAGTAGACATCCCTTACACATCTAGAGATGTGTTTAGAGATGATTCTAGCCTTCAGACCTGTAAGAAATAAAATTGCTACCTCTGCACTACAGTTAATGCTACACATCTCCAACTCTACTGCAGTATCATCATCACTGTATGTTTCCTGTAAAAAAAAAGCATTCTCACCCTTACATTTAATAGCACCCTTACATCCCTTTTAAGTCCATCTCTTGCACCATTTATATTTAGAGAACCTATGCACAAAGTTTCCATACTGCAAAAAGAAGGAGTGCTCGAACAGGAAAAAGAAACACAAAGACCCACCAGCAAGAAATGAACAGAGGCTTCTATGATTATGCTCTAGATCAGGTCACACTCTAATGCATTGTAGTTACCCATTTTTTATATCTCTTCCCTGATGCCAGATTATCTGTGTCTGCTCTGAGAACCTGTTTCATTGCCCTAAGAAATGTCTCAGCATCAGATTCCCCTTAGTAAGTCTCAGAAAACTGTTAAGCTGTGCTGTGGTTTATACATCCCCAGGCTGGACAGACTTTCAGACATCTTAGAAAAATCTTCCTCATCCACTTCTAACTCATCTTTCATTGTATCCACACCTTCTCCCTTGACTACCAGTCACCAGAGCATTAGTTATCTGCTCCTCAACCTGAGGATCTGGCCTAATCCTTCATTCATTAATTCATTTTCTGTAACCACTTAATCCTTACTAGGGTCGCGGGACATATCCTGGGGTCTACGGGTGCCAGCCCATCGCAGCAAGCATAAGCAAAAGACCCCCTATCAGTACTCTCAGCATTCTGCTCTACTGTCCGAGTAACCACCGCACTCTTCTGCTCCCCAGCAGTATACACACTCGTCTCTGATCCGGGCTTATCTGCCTCTTTCACCATCTCCCCAGCTCCACTCAAGTGCGAATACACTTCTTCATTTTCCTCTTTGCTGTCTCAAGTGCAAACCCATTCTCCTCCGCCAGTTAAACTTTTGTGCCCAGCGTCTCCACAGTCAAAGTACTGCAACTGCACATTAATAGCAAACACTGTGTATGTGCTGTGGGCATGCCTGACCTGGAGCCTGATCATAATTCGTAAGAAATATATAAACCTGCCACCGGACAAGAGCATGTGCTTCACTGTGCATGTGCTTCATTTTCACATAAATTAACAATTTTCATAGGGCTTGCAAACCTCCCAAACCAAATCATTTCTCTTTAAATGAACTCTTTTCCGATGTAAGGTAGCACTTTAGATGTCAGGTGGCACTTTGATTATTAACTTTTGTGGCCGGAAACAGGAACCATTACTCTCTTCACCCAGATGCCAGTCTAGATGATCCACCAAAACCTTCTGGATGAAGGAAACTACCTCAGTCTTCTTTGTACCTGATACAGAGTAAATGTTTTCCCACACCTGTTCACCCACCATGAGCAGCATCCCCTCAACGGTCTCTCTGCCATCAAATCTACACACAAATAGAATAAAATAGACGGGACGGGGCTGTGGTTCCCCACACACACTATTAAACATTTACATGGAGGAACCTTATACACACAAGCACTCACACAGGTGTACAAATAGGTACTCTCACACACACACTGTCTCGATCTGCTGTTGCTTCAAAACATAATTTGTATTTCAAAACATATTTTATTATGTGCTCTGATAGGCTTTAAGATTTAGGATTTACTGTGAGTCAAACAGATGACAGTTGTTGCTACAGTTTCTCTGCTGTTGTGTCTTCTGTTGTTTTCTCTCTTTCTTTCAGCAGGTATGGAAGCAGATTATCTGTTTGTTTGTATTTTCTCTGTCCTCCCTCCCCCTTTTTTCTTTTTTCTTTTTTTTTCTGTTTTTTTCTCTCCTTCTGTTCCCCAATCCTGTCTGTCATATGGCTTTTTATTTAAAAAAAAAAGGGAATTTAAAATGAAATACAGTCAAGAAAGATGAAAATAAACAGCTTTTAGAGAAAAAGTTCAGTAACAGAGGAAAACAACTTGGCTAAAGATCGGCTACCTGGGGTACACTACTCCTTCTGAGTGCCCCTCTCAGTCACTGCCAGTGCTTTAAAACTAACAAAACTAAGACCAAACCTAAGAGAGAAGAAAGAAAAAAGACCTCAAACTCCAGAAGATAATATTCACACAAGCAAAACAAGAAATACTGCAAAGTCTGCAAAAAAAGCTGAAATTGCAGTTTTTCTTTTCAAACTATTTAGCTCCTGAGCTAATCAATCTAGCCACAGTGCATGAGCCACGGCTGAGACGACTGTAAGAAAACCGCCCCCTTGCAATAAGCTACTCTACAGACCTGAAAAATGCACAAGCAAAGAAATCTCACAGCGTTAAAGAAAACCCAGAAACTCACAGAGCAGATTCCTCCCAGAAGCAGAACAAAACTACCACAACAAACATCCTGAAGCACACAGTGAGCACTGACGGCTGGCACAGGCCTCTCAGCGCCCACAACACACTCCACAGAAAGAGGGCCATCCATAATGGGAGACAGATCGTCACTCAGGGCAAGGAAGATAACAGCACCTTCCTGACTGTGAATGTGTACCACAATGGAAACATCATGTTTCAGAGCAGTGAGGCTAGTCTTAGCTCAGGACTTTATCTTTATTAAAGCACTGGCAGTGACTGAAGGAGTCACTGAGACGGGGACTCAGAAGGAGCAGCAGCAGCAGTAGTGTACCCCAGGGAACGGGGGGGGGGGGGGGAGTGTGCTGATCTATGAGGACCTAAACACGCGCACTGGATCACAAAGAGGTGACAATTATATATTTGGACACCAATTTCCCAGAAATTTAACTAAATTCTCCTGACACTATCCTGACTAACAGGTAAACAGGAATGAAAAGCTCTGTCTGGGTCTGTACAGATCTATGCCCTCAGTACTGCAAGACACTAAAACTCTACAAACATATACTCAGAATAAAGAAAAAAGACAACACACAAACACAGCTGGTACTAACTGAGAGTCAGTTTCTGAGATCACTGGAATTGTTATTTTTCTACATGGGGCTGGTGTGGGAAATATTGAGACACAGATGCAGGAATCCAGTGCACAGATAGATAAGGTTATAATTCAAGGTTATACAAGATTCAGTTATACAAACAGAATAAACTAATCCAAAAACATAACTGTGAAGACACAGAGCATACACACTCACACAGACTTAAGCACAGACTCGCTAAAAGACAAATGATAATACAGTCACGGGGCGAAATCGTAAGGCTCTCACGCCGTGGCAGATCTGGAGGCTTTTTGGAAAAAGAAATGGAACACAAGCCTGGCTTGGTCGTGGAACTGAGTCAGCGTGAACTCTGTGAAAAACACAGGGATCAGTTAACAGACATATAATGTTCAATCTAAAAGGCTCTACCATACAAAAACAGATAAACAAACTAATCCAAAGACCTGACTACAAAATACAACTAGGAAAACTAAACAAGACCCACGTACCAACTAAAGCACAGGCTGGCTACCGATCAAACAGCTTGAGAGCTGTGGTACACATTCACTGGGCAACCTAATAAAGTGCAAACGGGATTTATATTTCACAAAGGAAATATTCAAGTTGGAGAGAGATAATCAAGCGCAGGAACAGGATCTTCTGAGGCTGATTTGGATATTTCTTGAGAAGAATGGAAAGCAAGCCTGGCCTGGTTGTAGCTGTGAGAAAGCATGCACACTGCAAACACAAGTTAGAATGACAGTGACCGGACAAAGACCTCCGGACAGGCTGGCTATAAATAGCAGAGACAGTTATCAGCAACAGGTGAGGGGTGTAACTAATTATATCAAGGGAAACATAAACTAGGTAACCTAAGGGTAAAAGTCAAACTCTCAGGGTCAGGGTCTGAAATCAAATGACTGGAACAGGGCAGAAGTGGCAAGGCTGTGACAGGAACACTCTTAATAAATCTAAACCACAGGAATTGGCCATTCATAACAAGAATATGTGGATTATACACTTTAAACCACTATGTAATAAATTACCTACCTGTCACACGCACCAGGTCACGTGAGGTCACGAGGCACCGGAAATTGGCTCGCGCAGGTATTTGTGCAGGAATTAGGTACACATCAGTACCAGACATTGAGTTCATGTCAACTCAGTCCAAGTCCCAATTCATCCCAACTCACGTGAGTACCCCGCTCTCCGGAGCATCTTTCTCTACCTGTCTGTGTGCGTGTGTGAACACGGATTTCCTGGTGGAAATCTCAACTCGTCTCGGCACGTTCATAGATCAACTGCGTGGTTCACTTGCCCACTTGTTTGTATCCTCGTTTGGGTTCTCCTCCACTACCTCCTCATCATCAGTCATTCTAGTCTTGCCTCCGTGACACTACTATTATGACACAAATTAAAACTGAAGAACTGAATGCATTAGAAATGACAATAAAAGACATTCAGAATCTCCTGGACTTTCCCATTACTCCCCCAGAAGGAAAACCAAATGTTCTAACAAGAAAGTGGATCTGACGGGATCTGAAATAAATTGATTATGCATACAAACAAAAAGGAAATCCATTTGGCTGTTCTCAAACTATCCAACTTGATTATGGGTGTAACTCGTTTCCCTGACATCTGGAGTCAAGGTCTTATCACACCCATATTCTAAACTGGAGATAAATTGGTACAGTAATCTGCAGAAGGTGATCTGCAGAATTAATAATGCAAGACTTATTAGATTTCCTTATGAAGCATGAAACACACTAATAATTGAAAACTGTTTGTACTTGAATACTGTCTCAGAGGTACTGCATGTTCATTGACTGACTATATGTTGAACTGCTGCTGAAAATTTGCACATAAAAGCATGGATAACTTAATTCAAGTATTCTGTTTGCTTTCCACTTGTCTGCTCATGCAACATTTGCACATTTTTGGATGTTAGAAATACCTTCAGTACTTAATAACAATTAAATTCTTAAACTTAACAATTAAATTCTTAAACTATGTAGTGGTTATTTTGCTTGAAAAGTGTGACACATCAGGTCCACTTGCTTTTTTAGGTTTTAGGGCTGAAAATTAGTTTTTGTCTTAATTAAAATTTTTGGGCGGTTGTAATAAAAATGTTGTTTATATTCCCAATTGTCAGATTGATGAGGGATGAGGGATTAATAGAGAAACTGGCTTTTATTACCCTAAATAATGCAAACAATGGATCTTAAATCATACTAATTAACAGGTCGGTAAAAAAGAGGGTGACAAAAACATAAATAGAAATATTACTCAACTCAAAACAAACAAAACCTTCACAAAATAAGCTAACACACTACAGTGCAAACATGGGGGACAGAAATAGCCACCCAGCCGAGCCACTTTACACACAGAGGGGGGACACACATGAACATATCTGAACCTGATGCACAAAAGAACTAACTATACTAAAGTTTCCCCTCGTTTTGCAACCACATGGAATCTTCCAATCAGCAGGGAGCTCAGATGCTCGTCGCCCACGCTCCCATTTACTCCAGGACCCCCTTAACCACCGGGTAGTTCACCAGACAAAACAGAAGTTCACACAACAGAAAATATCTTCTCACTGCCAGCACGTGTGCACTCCATGCTTGATAATATAATATAAAATATTAACACCACAAATTATGTAGTGGTTATGTAGTGACTGCAAATGAAATATAATAGTGCAAATAGTCTAATGAAACAAGAGATCACAAACATCCAGTTCAAATTTGGCTGAAATGATTTCATTCACTTACAGAACCAATTCTCCTGTTTGGAAGTGAGGAATGGAGATTGCTTTCAAATCCAAATCTAAAAATCTATGACCCGCAGTATTATCACTACTTAGGCCTGAAATGCCAAGAGCTGAGCAAGGAGAAGAGTTCAGCCTCCAACACACACAATTAGAATTACATCACCGGATGCAGTGCTGTCTGGACCTAAAATGACAAGACAGTAACAGACATTAAACACAGAACCAAGTACAGACTTAGTGAACACAGCCTGGTCATAAAGATCGGACACTATTCTGGCCACTTAAAGAGCAGACACTGTGCCAGCAGTGAAACTGTAGAGACAGAACAGCACTCACTTTGTTATTATTTTAGTTTTATTTGTGCTTTTGTTTATCTTTTTTTCTTAATTTTTGTTGTTTTTTACCTTAACT
Source organism: Brachyalestes nurse (assembly GCA_037974405.1). Classification (NCBI taxonomy): domain Eukaryota; kingdom Metazoa; phylum Chordata; class Actinopteri; order Characiformes; family Alestidae; genus Brachyalestes; species Brachyalestes nurse. The sequence continues at coordinate 7,522 of JBBPCY010103774.1, read as the reverse complement.
GATGAGTCTGAGACTTATTCTGTCAACATTCTATTTTGATTGAACTGTATCTAAAATGGTCATGCCAATAAAGCTTATTGAAATTGAAATTGAATAGGGAGTGAGGGAGAGTGAGGGAGAGAGAAAGAGAGAGAGAGAAAGAGTGAGAGAGAAAGAGTGAGACAGACTGAGAGAGAGAAAGAGAGACTCAGAGAGGGAGATAGATAGAGAGAGAGAGAGGGAGGGGAGAGAGACAGAGACAGAGAGAGAGTGAGAGGGAAAGGGAGATTGAGAGAAAGCGACAGACAGACAGACAGACAGAGAAAGGGAGAGAGGGAGAGACAGACAGACAGAGAGCGGGAGAGAGGGAGAGAGAGACAGAGAGAAAGAGAGAAAGATTAGAGGGAGAAAGAGACTGTTGGCAGGGGTTTAGTGAAGCTGAACACTAGTCAAACACACTAGTGGGTGGAGCCTGAAGACAGAAGTGCCAATAGAAGGTTTGAGCTCCACGGCGCAGACACACCTCATTACATTCCTATTCATTAAAGAATGGAAGTTAATTAGTGGTGTCTTGTTGGACATCACTGTTCAAAAAGCATATTTATCAAGTACCGTTTTAACCTTTTAAACATCAAAACAAACAGAAAGAAGTCCAGAACATATTGTATGATTAACAAGGCAGTTACATGCATAACTACCTGTATAATTAACTGTAATTAATAATGTTATTACAAAGTATTAAAGACAGACTGTATCCTGAACTATATATTACATATTTGGCATGTTATTATTACTATACATATATGTTCACATAGATGTATTATTTTATGTGTGGAGGTGTGTGGATGTATATGTGTGTATATATGTGTATGCCTTTGTGTGTGCGTGTGTGTGTGTTATTGTGCGCATGTGTGTGTGGTGTAAGTACTTGAGATGTTAGAATTAATAACATGCCACATATGTAATATATAGGATACATTTTGTTCCTAATACATTGTAATAATATTATTAATTACAATTAATTACATGGTTATACACATACAAAACGTTACATAAATATATATATATATATAATATAATACTGTGTGTGTGTGTGTGTGTGTATCTAGTTCCACATCATAATTTTTGTGCTTTTAGTGGCCTCTAATCCAGTGACGGTTAATCCGAACTCCATCTAAAGCAATGACACCGCACACACACACGCATACCACATCCACACACCCCCCCACACAAAATAACGTATCTATTTTTATTTGAAAAATAATTTTATGTACATGTGTATATAAATATATAGTGTCTATATCACATGTATTTATATGTATTTGTGGATGTTTGTATAATAATATGGCCTATATGTGTTATATATATATATTTAATAAAATACACTTTAAGTTAAATGAATGAGAGAGATAGAGACAGACAGACAGACAGTGAGAAAGTGAGAGAGAGAGAGAGAGAGAGAGAGAGAAAGGGAGAGCAAGAAAAAGAGTGTGCAGAGACAACGGCACAGCCTGATTCAGATTCCTCTGGTTGCCATGGTGAAGAGCAGACTTATCGCCACAGTGTGTGTCGCCTGCGGAGAGTCGTTAGCAGAGCGTGTGTGAGGTAGGAGCTCACACACTCTTCCAGATTAACAGGGATTATTATGATGGATTTGATGCAGATGGAGGGCAGACTGCAGCCTGAGCACTAACGGTAACTGCCCAGCTGTGATCAGCTCTGATCAGCTCTGATCTATCACCATTTATTGATTGATTAAGGACAGTGAGGAACCACCTTCACACACACACTTTACGGAGCCCCAGCAGGAACGGAGTTTGTTAATGGTCCATCGCTGCAGTGGCATCAGCGTGTGAAAAGAATGGTGTTTGTGTTGAGTGGAGGGACGGGTGGGCTGAGTGTGTGTGTGCTGCAGCTGCTGCACTTTCAGATGAGAGGGTAACATTTGCATTCTCATTTCTGAACCTCGCCTCGTTCAGGGTCTTCAGCACAGCGGACACCTCACCTTGTTCAGGGTCTTCAGCACCACGGACAGCGCACTCCGTTCTGTTCGCCGTGAGTGTTCCCAGTTAAGGTGTCAAGAACAGGCAAGGTGTGAGAACAGGCTAGGACAGGTTCTGTGGGACGTAAGGAGGAGAGCCAAACCACCACGACTCGTCTGAAGTGTAAACGCGTCTCTGACCTGCTCAGGTTGGAGAAAAGCTCTTTGGGTGATTTGATTTTTTTCTCTCTCTCTTCATCCTGGCGTGGCTGCGCATTTCATTCAATCCGCTTTCCTCACTCTGTGTGTGTGTGTGTGTGTGTGTGTGTCTGTGTGTGTGTGTGTGTGTGTGTGTGTGCTTGTGTGTAAATGCCTGATTTAATGTTTCTGACCATTTAAAAAGTCTGACCATCACAACAAGCAGAAAGGGGACGGGAGTCAAAGTGGCTTTGCTTGGTGAGTGTGTGTGTGTGTGTGCGTGCGTGGGAGTCAATGCTTATGCGAGTGGCAGATTGAAGAGCTGCTCAGTTTATCATTCCCACCCTCATTTAAATCTGCTTATGGATCAAAACATTAAAAACACTACAGGGAGCGATGGAGTAATAGAGAGATAGAGAAATAGAGTGATGGAGCAATATGGCCATTGAGGGACAGAGCGATAGACAGTTAGAGGAATAGAAGGTTAGAGTGACAGAGAGACAGAGCAGTGCAGGAACAGAGAGATAGAGGAATAGAGAGATAGAGGAACAGGATAGAGGGATGGAGGGACAGAGCAATTGAGGGAAAGAGCTATAGACAGTTAGAGGGTTTGAGTAATAAAGGGATAAAGCAATAGAGGGTAATAGAGGGATAGGAAAAAGGGATAGAGGGAATAGTGTGAGAGAGAAAGAGGAATAGAGGGATAGAAGAATAGAGTGATAGAGGGATAGAACAATCAAGGGACAGAGTGATAGAGGAATGGAGTGATAGAGGGTTAGAGTGATAGTCGGATAGAGGGTTGATGGTGCGATACAGGGATATAAGAACAGAGGGAAAGAGTGATAGAGGGATAGAGAAGTAGAGTGATAGAGGGATGAGGGATAGAGGGATAGACTGATAGTGTGATACACAGATAGAGGGTCAGAGTGATACAGCTATAGATGGTGTGAGCACTAGACGGATAGAGTGATAGAGAGTTAGAGGGAGGGATGGAAGGACGGACAGATGGAGAGATGGAATAAAATGGTTAATGGATCAATAGGTGAATGGCTGGCTGGCTGAGTGCATGGATGGATGGAAGGATAGATGGATGGATGGATGGGGAGTGGGATAAATAGATGGATCTCTCTGTGCAGGTGTGTGACAGAAGGGGAGGGCGGGTGCGAGTGTGTATGTGTATGTGATAGAGAGAGAAACACTGAAAGACAGCGAGCAGCTTCAGTGCGAGGAAATTACTGAATCACACAGAGGAGGAGGTGATGATGAGGGTTATGGGGGTGATGATGATGAGGGGAGTGATGAAGAGCGCCTGCAGGTAAGAGAGCTCCTGTGTGTGAGTTCTGAGTGGGTTTTTGGTGCATTAATGGGACTCTTTGGGTAGAACGCGTGCACTGTCCGGAACGGATTTCACACAGAGATCACACTTCCATTTGGGTTTAATGATGTGTGTGTGTGTGTGTGTGTGTGTGCCTGTCTGTGTATGTGTATGTGTCTGTCTGTGCATGTGCATGTGTGCTTGTGTGCATGTGTGCGTGCGTGTGTGTGTGTGTGTATGTGTGTGTATGTGTTTGTGATATGAGGTGAGCATTTTCTCTTTGATCTCCTAACGATCGGTGGGTTGTTGAAAATGCCTAAATCAAACTGCCCTTGAGACCATTCAGAGGAACTGGGCTTTGATATAAGCTGTGTATGTGTGTGTGTGTGTGTGTGTGTGTGTGTGTGTGTGTGTGTGTGTGCAAGTGCGTATGTGTGTGTTGTAGCTTCTGGAGAGCGGGACTTGTCCTTCTGCAGTGTGTTGAGGAAGAAAACAGTGGCGCGTGCTGAGGGACGGATTTTCAGCACCAAGAACAGTTCCTTAATGCCGACTCCTCCCAGTAACAGTTAGGAAGTGGGAACGTTCTCACCATCAGAAGCGGTCAGGAATATTAATCAACAATGCCTGTTAAAATTTTCAGCACCATGATCAGCTCTAATGAAAGATATTTAGAATCATGAACAGCTCCCATTAAGATGTTTGGAATTGTGAACACTTCTCTTGAAAATATTTGTAGCTGTGACCACTTTTGTTTAAGATATTTAGAATCATGAGCAGCTCCTGGTAAAATATTTGGAATCATGAACATGTTCCTTAAATATAGTTTAAATCTGAAACATTTTCCTTTAAGATATTTAGAATCTCTTGAACAGCTCAGAATTAAGATATTTAGAGCCATGAACATTTTCCTTTAAGACAGCTGGAATCATGAATGTTTTTCTTCAAGATAATTGGAATCGTGACCAGCTCCCTTTGAGATATTTGGAACTGAAAACATTTACCTTGAAAATGTTAAAGTAAATCATGGAATGATGAACAGATTTTTGGAAACATGAACATTTCCTTTTAAGATCTTTGGCATCATTTTTGGCTTTCCTGCTTGCAGGAGGTTTGCAGCTCTGAGAAGGCTGACCTATTGCAAGGTCGTTTTGTGTTCACTTGCATGCTGGTGCTCGGAGAGGGGTCTCAGATCTGTGTGTTATTTTCCAATTTTTGTGGGGTCACTTTATCTGCGTGTGACACAGCGGATGCTTTGTTTGGGTTTTGATTTCCATTCAGCTCTCGTCTCTGGGTTTTTATTACATACACACACACACACACACACACACATACACACACTCAGACACACAAACACACACACACACACACACACACACACACACACACACACACACTCCCTCTAATGGAAAGCATATAAAACACTTTAACGAGCGGTGCTTCGAATCTGTGCTTCGGCGTCCGGGCGGCGAATCACCATTCAGCTAAAGGAGCAGAGTTTATACAGCTTGATCTATAGAGTCTCACACACATGCACACACACACACACACACACACACACACAAGGATATCTAAATACAGCCACACAGTATCTGGCAAGCCTAGTCGGTTAATAGGAGAGAGAGAAAAAGAGTGCGAGAAAAAAACAGAGAGAGAGAGAAAACGAGAGATAGAGAGGGGGGGAGAGAGAGTGAGAGACAGAGAGAGAGGGACTTAGAGCAGCCAAGATCAATGATGTAAGATATAGAGGCAGACAGATGAAAGAGACGAGTGAGGGGAGTGCTGCATAAAGAGAGGATGAGATGGAGAGAGGAAAGACAAGGAAAGAGAAAGAGAGAGAAGGAATAGGAATAGAATAGAACTAACATATCGACACCTTGCTAAAATAATCGCATAACTCATTTTTTCAAGTTTTTCAGGAAACACAAAAAACAAAATCAGCTTCTATTTATTTAAATAGGCAGGCCCTTGTCCTAAAGTGGTAGAATCATATTACCTGATGTAGGCAATTTACCATAGGTGGCCAGCATTATGAGGAGATGATTTAGGCAAGAAAGTCAATTTTGCCAAAAAATTAGGCGATTATTTTAGCAAGGTGATGATATATATAAAAGAGAGAGAGAGAGAGAGAAAGAAAGAGAGGGAGAGAGAGAGAGAGAGAGAGAGAAAGAGAGAGAGAGAGAGAGAGAGAGAAAGAGGGAGAGAGAGAGAGAGAGAATAAATGGATGATGAGAGAGATGAAGAAATGAATAGAGCCGTGGGGCAGCACAGAGATCAATAGATATTAAGTGATTTATCACCTCAGTCTGATTATGGGGTAAATGAATATGTGTGTGTGTGTGTTTGTGTGTATGATTTAATCGCATCACTAAGGATTAGCCCTTTATTTAAAAGTTCTGCAGGTGTTTAGTGTGGCCTGCGAAGGGCGCTGTACACAGATCGGAATGTTCTCACAGAGACAAGTAGAACCAGAATACAGGCAATCAAAACAGACACACATAACATGTATTCACCCAGTTTACACTTACACTGAAGAAGGCAACTAGATTTTTCAGTGAGAACAAACAGATTTTAGAGTGTTTGGAAATAGTGTTGCTTAGAGTATATGCCAAGTGAAGTGTAATACGAGCGTGGTGTATTCTGAGTGTAGCATATTGTGAGTGTAGTGTAATCTGAGAACAGAATATTCTGAGTATTGTGAGTATTGCGAGTATTGCGTAAATGTAGGGTATTCTGAGTGTATTGATATTCAGGGTGTAGTTTTATTCTGACTGTAGTGCATTTTGAGTGTAGTGCACTCTGACTGAAGTGTCATGTAATCTGAGTTTAGTGTAGTTCTGAGTGTAGTTTTATTCAGTGTGTAGAGTTATGCCAAGTGTAGTGTACTCTGGTGTTGTGTATTTAAAATGTAGTGTTATTCTATTTTTCTGAGTGTAGTGTTATTCCAAGGGCAGTGCTTTCTGAGTGTAGTGTATTCTGAATGTGGTGTATTCTGGATGTAGAATATTCCGAGTGCATTGTTATCAAGAGTGTTATCCTGAGAGTACTGTATTATTACTATGTAGTGTATTGTGAGTGGAGTGTATTCACAGTGTTCTGTATTCTGAGCATTGTGTTATTCAGAGTGTAGTGTATTCTGAGTGAAGTGTTATTCTAAGAGTAATGTATTCTACATGGGGTGTAGCATGTTTAGAGTGTAGTGTGTTTAGAGTGTAGTGTATTCTGAATGTAATTCAGTTATTCTGAGTTTATTCTGTGTATTAAGTGCGTAATGCATGAAGAGTGTACTGTAATCTGAATGTAGTGTATTCTGAGTGTAGTGTATTTGGAATATCATGTAATCTGAGCATTGTGCACCCATAGTGTAGCATACTGTGTGTAGTGTATTCAGAGTGTTGCCTTATTCCAAGTGCACTCGAAGTGTATTGTTATTCTAAATGTAGTGTCATTCTGAGTGTAGTGTATTTTAGGTTTAGTGTTATTCTGAGTTTCATAAAATCTGTGGAGGTTCACTGTGGAGATTCACTGCAGCATTATCACCCCTGAGCGATGGTTACATGTCTGGAAGCCAAATCTGACTGCTGCCTGTGGCTTTGAGATCTATTCCAACCCGACCCAAAACACTGGAATGTCACACACACAGTTTTCCAACTTTTTTTGAGATTGAAAATGTCCTGCTGGTTAAATCGCTGTTTTACACATCTGTGCACATCTGTAACACACTTTTCACTGCTACTGTTGGCAGATACGCTTAACCTATATCCTGACCCCACGCACAACCCTCTCATCATCAATTGTTTCAATGAGGGGCTACTCCTTGAGGTCTGGAGGTATTCCCAACATCACAGTGAGAGACAGTCAGAGAGAGAGAGTTTAAACTCTAGTAAAGATCTAGTTTAAGATCTAGTATAATAGTAACTGATTCTTTAGCAGTGTGTATGTGTTTCTGTGTGTGTGTGGTTGTGTGTTGAGTTGTCTAAAGCAGCTGAGCATTCATATCTTCATCTCTGTTCTGTATGTGTGTGTGTGTGTGTGTGTGTGTGTGTGTGTGT
>JBBPCY010103767.1:0-20037 GCA_037974405.1 Brachyalestes nurse | reverse complement strand
ATACAGGAGGGAAAGAAACTAATATTCAGGAGACGGGGAACGGGATCTACGAGGCGAGGACGAGGCGGCCGTGACAGGCACAACTTAATGCGGGGTCACATGTCATATTTTATGTAGCTGAATAGCAAGCTAAGTGAGATTCACCATGGAGAGCATAAAAAGAAAAAAATTCTCAACATACCTCAAATAAATGATAACGAGCGTTAAAAATTGTTCATTTTCAATGCACCGATTCATCAAAAACATGCTCTGCCGATGTCATGTAAATTATGTATGCAGTGGTTGATACCTACCTAAAGTGGTATTCATGGCTGCCCAAGGCTCAGTGATGCATGTGGTGATCAAAGACTAGCCTATTAGAGGAGCTACTGTAGCACAAATTGCTGAAAAGCTAATGCTGGCTGTGATAGAAAGGTGTCAGAACACACAGTGCAACGGAGCTTGCAGGAGACTGATCCCTGATCCCCCAATGCTGATCCCTGTCCACTGCCAAAATCACCTACAATTGGCATGTGAGTATCAGAACTGAACCGTGGAGCAATGGAAGGTGTTCTGGTATGATAAATCATGTTTTCTCACATCCTGTGGACGCCCAGGTGCATGTGCATCACTTACCTGGGGAGGAGATGGTCCCAGGATGCAATATGAGTGTGACACTCTACTGGGAAACCTTTTGTCTCGTCATTCATGTAAATGATACTTGGGCACGTACCACCTACCGAAACAGTGTTGCAGACCGAGTAAACCTCTTCATGGCAACAGAATTCTCTAATGGCAGTAGCCTGGTTAAGCAGGATAATGCGTCCTACCACACAGCAAAAATGGTCCAGGACTGGTTTAAGAAACTTTATAAAGGTGTAAAGGATTATAAAGGATTCAAGGTATTGCCTCCAAATTCCCTGGATTTCATTTATCTATGGGAAGTGCTTCCCTTTAAAATCTATTTGCTATGTTTGACAACATCTTTTCACTAATTATATTTATATTTTTATGTACAGGCCTGAACTAATAATCTTGTCTGGTTTAGATGATGTATAATTATATTAAAGAAATATATATTTACTTGACCTGCTTGAAAATGATACAACTCTCTGTCTGTCTCACATCACTGACTGATTAACTTTTTTAGAAACCGATCAAGGCTGTGACGGACCAGACAGTTGATTTCCGAAGGCGTCAGTCCCACTTCACTGATGTGGCGGGTCATCGGCGTTGGGGTCGTAATACCTGGCAGGACGTGGATGAGGCGCAGGACAGGGTCCACGGCGTGATGAAACCCCTCTACAGGAACATGTACCCTGCATACCCCTAACAAACATACAGTGTATACATTTTCAGATAGCTTTCAGTTACTATTAGCTCAAGATCTCCAAACAAATAAACCTGAGGGTGACTGACACTCATCACTTTTATTTATTATTAATGAATTCATACCAAATAAACAATGTTATTTATTTCTGCATTTCTTTGAAGTATCTTATCATTGTTATTATTTGTAATATTCATGTATTTATTTATCAGTTACTTTTTCTAAATTATTATTGTCAGTTATTTTAAACTTTGTTGAATTATTTGAAAAAGGATGCTGTTTAAATAATAAATACAGCAACAACAAAACAAAACAACAACAAAACAACATTAACAAGTATTACTATTATTATTATTATTATTTTATTATTATAAGTAGTAGTAGTAGTAGTAATAGTAGTAGTGTTTGTATTATTATGATGATTATTGGCATTATTATTGATAAAAATAACTTTACATTTTTACCTGCAATTTTAAAATGACTGTAATGTAGATTTTGCAGACATGTTCTCACAGCATTGGCCAGGTCATTGTTGACATTTGCTCTCTGCTGACATTTGCTCCCATGAGAGCTGACCTCCACATTGGTTAGATAAGTCCATCTCTCAGCTCCCTCTCCAAAGTGCCTCCAGCTTCCCTGTTTTACTGCTCCACCTGTTCCTTCTATTATCCTCCATTCATTCAGCGAGGATCATGTTCACCACACACACATTATAGGATTCTTTCCACTTTTCTGAAGGGACTTGGGCTCCCCTCAGCACAAAAACTGCCCAGTCAGCACAGGCTTTAACTACGCTGAATGGCAACATCTAAATGAACAGTATGGATTTCTCCTTAATGTTGTGCATTTCTATCCATTTCTATCACTTTCCTTATCCAGAACTGCTGTTGCCATGGCTGATGTGTATCTGTGCGTCGCCTAGAGACAGTGACATCATTTTCCTCTGCCAGTTTATGGCTTTTCTTTTTTAAGAGAAGGCCTCATGCCATCACAGTGGAGACAACCGCAAAGGCCTGACTGGCAATTATTGACCCACATAAAGCAAGTGGCTCTGTATTTTTGGAATGAAGTATCTCTTCTGCACATGGCTCAACCTAAACGTTTCAAGCTGCTCTCCATCTCTGCATGACTGAATATTGTCTTAATAAATGACCTCTTAACCATCTAACAGTCTAACAATTTAACACCCATGTCTGCACATTTCTGTTTTACCTATAATGTTGATGTGGGATTATACAACTCATTTTCACATGATGGTTTTTACATTCTCTCTTTAATCCCTTAGAGTCAGAAAGCTTTTTTGATCCCAGAGGAATGACTTTTATGAAGTCTAAATAAATCAAATTAAAACCTCAGTATGAAATATAGTATGCTATGTATATATACAATGATGGGTATAAATACTATAGTTAAGTGAGATATTACTGCATGTAGTAGATATCAGTAGTGTATAAGTAATATTGACATAAGTAGTGATATTCACATGGTAAGACCATTGCACAGAGAAAGATATTGCACATAATGATAATGTTCTTTCACTTGTTGAGAAAATTGCATGATACTGCATATGGTGGACTATTGCATGGAATAGTAAGATAATAATGCACGTAGTGATACACTTTATGATAATATTTAAATCCGATAAGAAATTGTTCAACAAAGTAGCATCAGGCTATTGCGCAGATTGTTATGTGGATGTGTGACAGAGGGATGAATTATAGAGTCTGATGTTTGGGTGTGTGACAGAGAAATGAGTTGTAGAGTCTCTTGATGGTGGGAAGGAAGGATTTCCTGTGGCTTTCAGTGGAGCACTTTATGTTGGAGAGTCTGTGGCTAAAAGTACTTCTCAGTTCTGCCACCAAACTGTAGAGTGGGTGATCAGCATTGTCCGTAGTGGACTGAAGTCTAGACAATGTTCTCCTCTCAGCCACAGTTTCCAAGCTGTCAAGTTCCTCACCCACCACTGAGCCCGTTTTCATATTCAGTTTGTTAAGTCTCTTGGGTTCTGCCACTTTCATGCTGCCAAGCCAGCACATCACAGCATGGAAAGTGGAGCGGCCACAACAGACTCATAGAACATCCGCAACATGGTGTTGCAGGCTTTTAAAAGAATTAAGCAGGCTGTTTTAGTTACGGTGCCTTCAAGAACCGTAACTTTTGTCCTGATTGGCTGTTCTGTGTTGTACCTCATTGCTGTTTTGCAGTGGGTGAAATCTTATTTTTAACTTCAACATGAAAGAACCAGGATAAATGCTGTAGGTTGAATCGGCAGGATGGCCTAGTGGTTAAGAAGTTGGCCCTGCAATCAGAGGGTTGTGGGTTCGAATCCCAACTGTTAGTGTCACCACTGAAGTACCCTTGAGTAAGGTACTGTCCTCACACACTGATCCCCGGGCGCCCCTCATTGGCGGCAGCCCCCTGCTGCGGTGAATGGGTTAAATGCAGAGAAAGAATTTCACACTGTTTGCTGTGCTGGGGTGTGTTCACGCGCGACTACAAAAGTTGATAAATTAAATGGTTTGGTTTTCGTGACATCACAATAACTGAATTCAAAACACACTTTTTTTGCAGCTTAATTTTCCTAAATGGCCTGCATGAGCTGGGCAGTGAGCTGTGCCTTTAACAGTGTTTATGTACTACATCAAAAGGGCCTGTAATATGGACCCTTTAAATAAACATCTAGTAGACAAGACTCCTTCAGGCGGCTCCCATGAAGTACATACAGTAGTAAAACCTGCTTTAACCTTCAGTGTTTAATTGTACCTGAATCTCAGGTGCAGGACTGTAGTATATTATCCTAAACTCGCCACGTTTCCACATTTGAGCCACTCTCTCTCTCCGTTTGACTGACTGGAATAGTCCTAGACAGAGTCTGGAAATATAAAACACTGTTCATTTCCTCTTCTGTTTTGACTTTGAATGAACTGGGATCTGGGATGCCATTCCTTCCTGGAAAATGTATCTGGGAAAGGTATCACTGAGACATGAATCTTTCTAAACATGAAATCTGAATGGGGTTTTAATGTTATGGCCTAAATATATCACAAAACATGAAGTGCATGAGGCACATGCAATTTACTTTCTTTTTTATACTAGAATTCCCAGAAATATTTCTTACTAGACTCAGAAAGAGTGCCTGAAAGGCTCATTTGCATGATGCTACAGAAGAACTGTTTTTGGATCCATAAAGAACCATTCACATGAGGTGTGTCGGTATGAAGAACCAAAACTTACAGAGCCGCCACACAATGTCAGAGTTATTATATCAAATCTTAAAGTGACATAGAACCTTTGTATGACATGAAGGTTATTAATACCATCACAAGGTTTTTCACCTCACAAACATGGTTGGTTAGGGAACTTAAATGCTTTGGTCAGTGAAAGTATCTACCTGAAATATTTCTTATCCTTCTTTGTTAAATAAATGCAGTCTAACATATTATTGTTTATACATTATGTAAGAACCTTGCAGTTTGAGTTTCTTGTTCTACATTTTAGTGTATAATTAGGTGAAATCACTAATGCTTTCATTGTGTCATCTAATTGCCAGAAGTGAGTATTTTACTGAAATGCTGACTGCTGACTCCATAGATACCAGTAAACATGAACTATAGCAGCTACATCCTAGACTGCTGTGACCAATTACTAACTCTGAATCACAACTTCTTCCCAGTTTTTACCTAATTTCACATCTTCTTCCCAGTTTTTACCCAATTTCACAACTTCTTCCCAGCTTCTACCCAGTTTCACAATTTCTTCCCAGTTTCTACCCAGTTTCAGAATTTCTTCCCAGTTTCTACCCAGTTTCACAATTTCTTCCCAGTCCCTACCCAGTACCACAGTTTTATTCCCAGTCCCTACCCAGTATCACAACTTCTTCCCAGTTTTTACCCAGTACCACAGTTTCTTCCCAGTTCCTACCCAGTACCACAATTTCTTCCCAGTTTCTACCCAGTTTCACAACTGCTTCCCAGTTTCTACCCAGTCTCACAACTTCTTCCCAGTTTCTTCCAGGTGTTGTATACACTCCTCTGGAATTCCAGCAGCTCCCCGGCTGCCCCAGTGCTGTTAAATAATACCACCAACTGGGCCTGGTTAGAAAGGAGAATGGTGTTCTTAGCTGGATATAAACAGTCTCTGGAAACTTTAGGGAAGGGCAGCCTGGAATGCATGGATGTTAATGTTAGTGTTGGGCCCACACAGCTCACATGGTGCCTTCTTTGGAAAACCAGAGGTCATATTACGTTTTTGACAAGTGCTTTGGATTCACCAGTTAACAATGCATTAATAACCCCTCAATCTTTTTTTAATTTTTATAATAACATACTATGCATATATAGTAAGAAATCATTTCAAGAAAATGGCTTGTAGGTGTTTCTCAATCTATAAATCATGACACATTTTAATCAGGTGAACCCAATCTCTTTTGGGGGCTCTGGGTAAAGATGTGTGAACTCGAGTAAGTCTTCGTGGCCCAGCTGTGTCTGACATAAATATATCATGTAATGGTGTCTGAGGTTTATCCGCCTGATGATGTCATGGTTTGGTTTTGGCTTTCAGGACACTAGCTGGTAGTTTGAGTGTCACTTGAATACTTAGCATTGCAGCTCCATCAGACGAAGCAATCAGCACTTGTATAACATCCCGACAACCTTCTAGTACACAATCTAGCTCTTCTTATTGGACCTTGTAAAGAAAAGCTCGACTCCACCACATGATTAGGATCCAGAAGTATTACACCAAAGGCACGTGTGCAGTAGCAAGAATAATATTTAACTGGGGTGTAATATAAGACCCCCTATTTCAGTCTCATTTATGTCCACGATACAAATGACATGCCTAGTTTAAGTAGACACACACTTCTCTCAAGACATTCATCCAAGAAAGAATGAGAACAAAAGACAAGAAAAACAAAGGCTTCGACGTGTCCGCCACTAAAGACTAAAGATTCCATTTATGAGCTGAGCTAAATTTAATCTGCTTTTTATAGAAATGAAATGTCTTTGTAGCCATAGCAACCAGATAGCTGGGACGCTGATGAAAGCCAGCTGCAGAACATAAAGCTGACTATCATTTCTCTGCATTCTCAGAAGTATGCACTCCTGGGCTTTGGCTTCATGGACAGTGTTTCACTTTGGTTTGTATCCTGAACTGACCCAGTCTGCCTCTATTATATGCCACAAATCACAAAATCACTGGGTAGTAGGTTATAGGCTCGAGCCTCGTCTTCACTTTTGATCTGGTTAACTATGATTTTAGTTGTTTAAATTAAAACATTTAAATACACAATTACTGGGTTTAACATAGTGGGATGCATTGGGCTATGAAAAAGGTATTGTATAATTTAGATTTTATTTTATATTATTCACATTTTATCTCAGCAAAAAACATGCAAAACGTTTGTAGAGGATGTATCATATTCGCCTATGTTAACCTAAACCTCACTTTCACTTAGAAGGTCAATAAAACACATATTTGGATGAAACATTTTCATTTTACTGTAGCATTGTTAGCCACTGGCCAAAGGAACCCCGTATGACAGAAAATCTGTTATTAAATAAACTGTGCTTAATATTTCATTCTGAAGAAACAGCAACTGAACCAACTTATTCTGTCTGATTGACTGTATGTTTAATGCTTAAATGAAATGCCATACTTTTTTACATTTCCATTGGTCTGTATGTTCTCTGAACTTCAGAGTACAAATCTGAAGAGATTTTAAAAGAAACCAACCATGCTTTCATGAGTGTTTTATCATATTTATTTTAAGAGCACAATAAACAGGGAAGAAAGGGATTTGCTCAGGATTTCAGCAATTGGACTACAGATGAACAAACTAATGACAATACAAATTTGGTTGTGAATAAAATTAAGATATGTACATGTTATGACACTACAAATCAGAGCAGCGTTAATTTTCATCCACTGTGTAACTACACAGAAGTTTCTCTCTTTTGGCTAAATGCAGTTTATCTGCATTTGTTCTTTTCATACTAAATGAAATTGGTGGTCATGAATGGGTTAAATTCATACAATTTGATGCAGGATCAGATGAGGGTACTGATTTTATAATAAACATCAAGCTTTCACACTCAATGTGACATGCTTTGATGTGTACATTCCTTTCAGTTTCTCCCTGTTTTACTTCAGAATGACTCACAAGAACATAGTGATGACCTTAAATACTGCAGTTTAATGATGCACATTACGAAAGTGCAGTGTAAAACAAATTTATATTATGACGCACACTAATCTATTAGTGCAAAGCAGGTTTATATGATGATGCACATTAGTATATTCGTGCAAAGCAGGTTTATATTATGATACATATTAGTGTATTAGTTCAAAGCAGGTTTTTAGGTTTATTCCCTATTTTATTGTGATGACCTCACCATGTGAGGTTGGAGAAGCCTGTTATTATGCAACACATCTATGCACATTACATCCAGGCCTGATGCTGGGGGGCCCACCCAATCCAACTCCCTGGCACACCGCTGTGAAGTGCTGCCAGGCAGAGCACAATGGACAGGGAAGAGAGACATCTGCTCAGGATTTCAGCATCCGCAGATAAGTAACACAGCACTATCTGCCGTTCAAGCCATTTCATATTTAAAATGCTACCTAAAATTTGTTTGTCCTGGTCTTAACTTCCATATTAGAGGTGTGGATCATTTCTGTTCCATTTCTGTATATCTTATGCATTTTCAGAAATGATAAAAGTATAAATGTATATTTAAGTAAAAGTAAGAGGCAATTCAAGACAAAAATAAATCAAACAAAATGTGTAATAAGAATGTGAAAAGAAAGGAGAAAGATTTTTTTTATGGTTTTGAGATTTATAAGTTTATAAGTCAAGATTTATAATTTATAAGTCAAGGGTCTAAATGCAATTGCAAGTATTTACTTTCAATAACACTTCAATAAATGACAAATTACAAAAAGTAATGATAGACAAAGGTCCTTGCATGATGCGTCTTTTCAGTCCCAGCCATTCAGACTAATGTTCATGATAAATTCTGAATATTCTAGGCATAGATCATCATTTTCCAGGACTCCAGCGCCCAAAAGATGTTATAACAACAATACTGAGCAGGGAAGGAAAGGGAAGCTTCACATTTTCTATGCTAAGAGCTTCCAGCAACATGATGAATTCTAACAAGTCAGTGAGCGTTAGCCATTAGCGAGCTCTGCGGGCTTACTCTCAGGCAATTTCTTCATATCCTGTTTGGTGTGACTTGGTGTATGTGAGGCTTGGAGCTTTTCTGGCTTCTGCGCTATTCATCATTCACAATCCCTCCATTCCTGCTCTCAGGGCTCCAAAGCCTCCAAGCTGCACACACGCTAGCTGCAGGCCTAAACTCCTCACAGTGAGCTGCTTAAGAAAGAGGCCTTCATGACTGAGGGGAAATTTACAGAAGACCATCCAAACACAGCCTGTGTATGGCAGAGATCGGAGAGAGAGAGAGAGAGAAACCAGTGTTGCACATGTTTTGATTTGACGGCACATTGGCACAATACGTAAAACCCAGTTGCTTTTCCAACTGTGGATACTATGTTCTCCAGAGTAGCTGTGGAAGCCCTTTATCTACTGTATAGGCTTGTACCATAATGAGTGTAGTTACTATATTGGCATACAGAATAATAGCAAGTCTCTGGAAATTGGTTTTTGAAGCTAGAGAGGGATTTTGCTGCTCTGGTCTCCTTTGGCAGCTCATTCCACCAGCGGGTAATCATGAGAAGAGTCTGGACTGGGTTTACCGTGTTCCTTGGAGGAGTGGAGAGAGCGAATAGGAAAATAAGTCTGAGTGATGGGTTTAAGGTAGCTGGATGCAGACCCAGATGTCACTCTGTAGGCAAGAGTTAGTGACTTGAATTTAACGTAAAAGGCAAACATAACTGGCTTTCCTCTCTCTGAATGGGTAGGATGGCCCTCTGTTAGCTGATGTAACAGAATTTTGTATTGAGCTGACCATTTTGTGCTGAAGAATACGCTCGTCTTCACCCCCAGTGTTGGTGGCATCTTGTGTTTTGGTCCTACCTAGTGGGTGGAACACACCTAAACTAGGGAGAAAATTGGGAAAAAACTTTATAAATGAATAACAAAAAACACAATCTGATCTAGATTATTTGTTTCCAGGTAATTTTGGTTTTTTCCCTCCGCCCTGAGAAAATTACAGTCGTATTAGCATATATCCTTATTAAACACTTCTCGAAACACAAAATAATGGACGATTTGGAGGAATTTATTTGGTTTGGGATCAAAGTTCTCCAGATTCTCTACACTGGGTGAGCATTAGCAGGAAAAGAATGAAAATAAAGCAGATCCCACAAGCTCCCAATTGCTTTCACAATGTCATCAATGATCTGTTTTTGACCATGTGTAATGCAAACACCTAATTTATAGAAAGTACAACTCACTCGCTCATCCTGTGGCCGCTTTATACTCATCCAGAGTTTTTTTCATTAAAAAGAAAACATATATAGTAATTACTTATGTCCCCCTGATAAACACAACCAATCTGATCAGCGTTTTAGCAGCATAACAACATTAAACGAAAGCTTATATAACACACCAATCTTACGCCCTGGCCACAAGCTAATATCTCAGCCACAACACTAACTAACACATTACACAGTACAATGATGTTACAACACAATACAATGCAATATCTATCAAAACCACACATCTTACTCTTCTCCTAATATCAACACACAGAGATCTTTTCCTTTATCCTTTGTTCACACCAGCTGTACACATGCACATAAACACACACACACAAACACTTATGCCTAAAGCTATATGAGCATGGAGCTCATCACCAGTGGGAGATATGCCCAAAGCGTTCTGAGGCAAAACATCTGTGCCCCACATCTCTGATACATCCACAAAAAATCTGAATAAGAAAAAAATACAAACAACATCTTGTTCAGTGGGAAATTACGCTGACACATCTCTGATACATGCACAAAAAAGCTGAATCACAAAAATGGCACCCTAATCTCCTTGTTCCCTATGTACAAGGATCTTCCCCCTCTTTGGGTTAATGATTGTGGTTAGAAAACCCTTAGTAAAAGAATACAAAGACAAACTTCTCCAGTAATCGACAATGTTACTCTTTTCCAGTATTCAACAATGTTCAAATTGAAAATCTTAGTATTTGTTGTTATCTCAACATTTGTGTGTAATTAGTGATGCAGTCTGATATTCACATGTCAGTATTACAAAGACATGGTTTAGTTAATAACAATTTTTGTTCTACAACAGGCAAAACATTTTAAGATGTCCGAAGCGATTTACACTTTCACTCATGTTACAGATGTAGACAAAGCACTTTCGCTTTGCTGGTGCACCAAGTGTGCCAGCACTTATGCCCATCAGATTATTTTTGGTGTGACATTGCCAGGGCAGGCACATGGTGTTATACCAAGCATGATGAGTACGTATCTATTCTGCTATTGTAATGCCATGTTGTTATTCAAAAATTCTAATTCCTAGGATAATAAACACCTAACAGAATTCCATCCAGTAATATAACATCACCAAAAATCACACAGGTGATTCAACTCAGATTGAGAAGCTGGCAGAGGCAGTTTGAAAAAATAAACTTATTTAAGGGACAAACTTTAATTTTGAGGTCCTTGCTCAACCTTCTGAGGGTACATTTACACTTTTTTATCTTGATGACCGGAGTCAAGATACTTGAAATGTGTCATTGTCTATTTATAAAACCTCTCTTGTTTGAACCTTATCAATCTTATCAAAAATAGTAATTCAAACTTTTGTTAAGTTGGATTTTTTACTAAAAGCTGCTTTTTATATGAAATGAGATCCCTCCAAGTGGCAGCAAGGATGATCTAAGAGGAGAGAGAATGTGACAACAGTAACCGCAGTGCAGTTTTCTCTTTGTGGTCAATGGGTCATGGAAAGTATCTGCTGAAGCATGGAGGGAAAGTACCCTGATTTACACATCCTGGTCTGACACATGAAGTTAGTTAACCCGGCATGCAGCTGCTGAAGTGGAGAGAATCGAGCTCTGTGGGCTGACAGTCTGCTCAACCTCCAACATCAATATAGAAACAGGTGTGCAAAGACCCACAGTCATGAGGGCTAGGTAGCACTGGCTATTAAATAAGTATCATTTAATATTTTTGATTGTAATTTTTTAATAGGCAGTACTACCAAGCCCTCATGACTGTGTACCATTCAGACAATATATATATATATATAATTTTTTAATCCAAACAAGATCTATTACGGTATTAGTAAACATTAATTTTAAGACAAATTATTCCGTAAATACTATGAAACAAAATCTTATGGTTTGAGAGTTGTGAGAAACACAGAGAAACTTTTCCCCTTTAAACAGTGGGAACAAATCAATGTTTAATGTCGTGAGACAAAGCTTTGTTGGTTCCAAAGAACAGAGGCCTACTCAGTCTTGACCACATTAAATGGGAGTGTTGTGGAACAAAGCTCTGCTGAGGCCACTCGGCAGGATCAGGAGGTCCTGGGGCCACAAACTCTTCACAGAAACACAACTTGTTTTAAAGACTGTCACTGAGCCCACTGATGTGTTTACATTCCGCAAGAGTAGCTTAGCACACTCGAGCAGGTCCATTAATGATATTGCCTCACTTTTACACTTGAAAGCAGACAGGACCTGCAGAATGTGTGCTTTTAGTCAGAGACAGTTTAAACGGCTTGAACATTATTATACTGCAAGTTCTCTTGCCCTGCAATTATGAGGGAAGCAGATTCTTCTTTCTCCTCCATCCACACCTAACAATACCGGTCCCTTAAAAGGTCTTGGGTTAGACGAATGAGTTTTAGAAAAAACTTTCAGTTGGTCCAGAACTGTTGTTATAATTATGACATTATATTGCGTGGCAATACTTCTTCAGACTAATGTTATTTACAATAATGCTTTTCAGGAACCATCCACTGAGACGTTCTTTAGGGAACACAAAGTGCCATCAGTCCAAAGAACCCTGTAATAAATATGTTTATAGGTTTCTAATAACAAGTCTTCTCCCTTTGGTACAAGGAAATACGAGAGCATGATGTTATGTTTAATGTGGAGTTTATGTGGAACTGACTATAATAAAGAACGTTGCCGTATCATTTGGCAGATCACTTGCACACACTAACTGCTTTTAGTGCTGGATCACTACACCAGAACGCTTAAAGCAGACGTATGCTGTGGTGGTTCTCCACCACCATGCCAGCTTCAGCGTAACGCCCCTGTAAAACCCAAAGGCTGTGGTTTGTTCCATGACCTCATCCGAATTGTTACGCACTCATAAAGGAGTCACAGACGTATCACGTAGAGTAATTCTGATAAGATGAAGGAAAGAACGGATCCAAAGAAATTGGAGTTTGATGCTATAAACGCCAATAAACGTCACTCATTTATACTTAAGTCAGTAGCGCTCCTAAACTTCTACATGCAATTCTAGTTCATCACATCCCTATGTTGAGTTTCCTAGACATGTTTCAAACCTGAACCGAAACACCAATAGTGATTCACCATTGAAAATCCTTTTTCGTCTACATTTAGGCTTAATCTGTGTCTGGGATTTGTTCAGCGGTGATTTTGCAGTGAATCATTCCTACAAAAGCGTGAAGGCTCGTGGAAATATGCCAGTGATGTTCTTAATGATTTTATGACACTCTCCATGTGGTTTACATTGTAAAATAAATGTATCTTTGTTCTAGCCTCCGTCTCAGAAATCCCAGAAGTAATACAGTAGTGCTGGCACAGAAAGAGATTAGTGCGAAACATTAGCGATGTATTACTGCACAACATGGGTGGGCAGTCCGGCAAAAAGAAGAGGAAAATGACATGCAATGTATATTTTTTTCCTGATGTCTGAGATGTTGGAACATAAATTACACTTTCATTGTAATGAAGCAGTTTTCTGTTTTAGTCAAAGTCTTTTCAATTGATTTTTAACATATTCAAAGGGAAAACCCCTCTCCAACAGAGTATCCAAGCCCATGCACCGGAAGCAATTTTAGTGGGGGGTATAGGTGCATAGTTTGGACTTACAAAGTAAACTAACAAACAGACAAACAAATAACTATGCAATAAATCTACACAGAGAGTAATGTACAGTGCATATAACTTTGACATTTCATAAGAGGTGTTGAAATCTGTCTTTCCTGTACTTGCACACACACTTTACACTTTACACTTTACATTTACATAGTTCATTATCATACAGAAAGGTGCTTTACAGGAAACATTCAATGTGCTTTACAGGAAAGAATTAAAAAATATTAATAAATCAGGCAGCATAAAACTAGTAGAAGTAAAAACAATGAGTAAATAAAACATATAATGCATAGAAAATCCACTAAAGAAGCTTAAAAGTGTGAAGGAAGCATAGATATTTAAAAGAAGGCACAGGAGAATAGTGCGGTTTTTGGAAGCTTTTTAAAGCAACAGCTGGTGCAGATCTGATATTGATGGGCAGTTTGTTCCAGCAGCCACAGTTGGTTCCACTAAACCCCCATAGAAAACCAGTGCCAACAGAATGGGGAGCCACCACAAATCAGCCTAGGGCCACCACTAGGACACCAGCAGTATAACCCCCTCTAATCCCCTTGATTTCATGTTAAACGCTGAACGAGTGTCTGCTGGACATACAGTGCATATAACTGTGCAGTGGCCAAAACTATGACATTTCATAAGAGCTGTGTAAATCTGTGTCTTTCTTGTACTCTAAAATGTGGAAAATAGTTTGAAAAAAGTTGACTAAATGTGTCCAGATTTTTAGACCCGTATTATATGGTATTGGGACACACCTGTTTTTAAGGGTTTGGACTAGACCTCTTACTTCCAGTGAAGGGCAATCTTAATACTTCAGCATACCAAGACATTTTGGACAATGTGATGCTTCCAACTTTGTGGACACACTTTGGGCAAGAACCTTTTCTATTCCAGCATGACTGTCCCAGTGCACAAAGCTGTTATAGTTGAGCAGGTTAAAGTCTATGTATTTGATCAAGATCATGAAAGTGCCCGTTGGTGTAGTGGTCTGGCGTCCCAATACTTTTGTCCGTGTAGTGTACAGTGCATACGACATATGACATTTCATAAGAGCTGTTTAAATCTGTGTCTTTCCTGTACTATAGAACGTGAAAAATATTTTTCTCGAGCTCAGTGTGTCCGGACTTCTGTACTGGTGTTATATATCAGGCATGATGGAACAAGTGCTGCAGCTAAAGTGGTCTAGCTAGGAGAGCAGGCTCCAAATTGGACATCATGAGTTCACTCTGGTCTGCAATGACCAAAAAGGTCCTCCAGAGAGAACAGGACGAGTCTGCATCAGTGGCTGCTCCCAATTACCAAACCCTGACCCTCCTCTTTTCTTTTCCAGGACAGGACAGCCTGCCAAGCTCTCCGACTCCTCCGTGCTCAAACGATGGGGACTTGATGCAAGGAGCAATTAAAGGAGTGTCTCTCTCTCTCTCTCTCTCTCTTCCTCTCTCTGCAGGAGTGGCTGGTCTCTCCTAATGTCCGATCAGTCTCCACACTATCTGATCTAACCTCTACTCCTGTCCTGCATCTGTCTGTCATGGCTGCTCATCTTCATCTCCCTGCTCTATTAGGTAAGACTCTGCATTTTCCCCTCCATTCAGAAGAAAACCGATAAAAAAAACTGAGCTGTTTTTCCTCAGACTGGTTTGTACTTCTAGCCGTCAACGTGGACTTTTTATCTGCTACTTTTTTTCTCTCTAACTTTTTTCCTCTTTCTTTTCCTCTCCCAGTCCTCTCTGTTTAGTTCTCGTCGCTCGACAGGAAAGTGCACGGATGTGAAGCGTTTTTGAGCGTTGAGAGTGTTTTTGTGTGTGTGTTTCTCAGCTGCAGCCCTGCTGGTGCGGCTGGTGGAGGCTCAGGTCCAGCTGCTGCCCGGTTCCTGCAGCTTCGAGCAAGACACATGTGGCTACACATCCGATCCAGCTTTTGCTTCGTGGATAGTAAATGATGAAGGTAATAAAAAGGCAGCGTGCACTTTTTTGTTTGTTTGTTTTTTTAATCTACACTATATGGACAAAAGTATTGGGACACTTTTTAATCTTTGAATTCAGGTGCCCCCTTAACTTTCAGCGAAGGGCAATCCTAATGCTTCTGCGTATCCAGAGATTTTGGACAGATTTGTGGACACAGTTTTTCGGGGAAGGCCCTTTTCTATTCCAGCATGACTGTGTCCCAGTGCACAAAGCAAGGTCTGCTCGGATGAGTTTGGTGTTGAACTTGACTGGCCCGCACAGAGCCCTGACCTCAACCCCATCCAACGCCTTTGGGATGAACCGGAACGGAGATTGTGAGCCAGGTCTTCTCGTCCAAGATCAGTGCCTGTCAATAATGCTCAGCAGAATGAACGGGCACAAATTCCCCACAGAAACTCCAAAATCTTGTGGAAAGCCTTCCAAGAAGAGTGGAAGCTGTTGTAGTTGCAATACAATGTGTTTGAATACAATGTCATTAAAATCTCTGGTGGTGGAATGGTCAAGTGTCCCAATACTTTTGTCCATGTGTATATGAGAAAGATAGAGAGAGAGAGTCTTTGTAACTAATAACTCCTCCTTTCCACAGCAGCTGTGTAAGTGAGATAATGAGGGGATTTCTAGGTTAGCCAGTTGCCATGCAGTTCTTGGTTGTGTTCCATTTGTGTTGCCAGTGCAGCGTGTCCTTCTGGAGCTGAGCATCAGCTTATCTCCTCTCTCCTCTATGTGTAAATCAGTTCAAAAACATCTGGACACTCACAATGGCAAAATCAGGAAAAGCCTTCAAAATAGTCAGTGACAGTCATTTGCTAGAGGAGTATAAAGCCCCCTGAGGTTTGGGATGGGAACTGTGTTCTCTGGAGTGATGGAGCTGGAGGTTGATTCAGAACTAACCATCCAACATCAGCACCCGACCTCACTCTTGAGCTAATGCACTTGTAGTGAAATGCAGTGAGGCCTTTCCTGACAAGCAGAGGCTGTTACTACTGGAAAACGGGGATAAACTCTTTTTAGAGAATGTTGGTTTCAGAGGTTGAGCAGTTGTCTCCTAACGTTTGGACATATAGTGTACATTTGATTGAGATTTGTCAGCAAATGACATCACTACTATCCAGCTTTTCATTAAAATGTTGCGGACTTGCCAGGGTTGTTTATGACACAGCATATGTTCACTGTGTAGTCAAAAGCTGCAGGCTTAAATAGCTATTTTAAACAACAGGGACTGGAACTGCCATCACCTTGTGTAATCATTGGGTGATTACTGTTATTACAGTGGTACTGCCAAAGGATGATACAATTTTTTTACACTGTTGAATTTCAACGTAGCGTTTCCAGTTGTAATAAAATCTGCATGTCTGAAGATTGAGTGAAGGATGTCTCTTTTAACAAACAAATTTGATTCATATGGACTCCTCCGTCCTCACGTCGTATTATTGCATCTTTTCCTTGTCGTTTTGGAGTGAGGAGCTAACACACAAGGAAAAGAAGAAAGGAAAGGAACAGATAAGCACCAGTTAAAGAAATGGGATCCATCCAGGGCCAGGTTTCACAAACCACCTCAGAAGTAGGAATGCTGATCTGGAATCAGTTTTGTGACAGTGACCATCATAAATGAGGGGGAATCTAATACGACTGACACAACTGCTTTGTGATAACCTGCCCTGGAGTTGTCTGAAATGACATCAGTAAGTCATACTGGGTCCTAAACTACAGTGACAGAAAAGGCCATTTAAGGACGCGAGATTCTTCCATCTTCTCGAAATCCTCTTTTCGTTAAGTACAATTCTTGTAAGTAGCTGCAGCCTATTCTTACTATATCAGGAAAGTTTGTGGAGGCCTACAAAAATAAGTTATGCTCTCATTGCTAGTGTGCCAGCAGGGCCATATTGTCAACAGTAGCTGTTGGAAAGCTTTGTGGCCTTGACCGTTATGCAACAGAGGGAGACTTAACTAGTGGAGAAAGAAGGCGAAGACAGGGGCATGTCCACCACAGCTGGCTCAGAAACAAACCATAGCAGGAAATGTGGCTGCAGGCCACGCCGCCATAACAGCCAAAAATGTCGCCCCCTGCTCTGGGCTTAGCGTGTGGAGCAGTTGTGCTGCGTTTCCCCAATTGGGTCGTTACACACTAGCATAAACCTAGACTGGGCCATGACTGTGTCTCTGTTTAGTTTCCCTGACAACCCCAGGCTGGACACTGTGGTGGAAACACAGTCGAGTGTCCGATCGCCTGCTCTTTGACTGCAGTTGAAAGTCGGGGAGCATGAAATTATTTTTATGAATAGAGACGGCATGATACCAGATAGTGATACTGACACTTATACTGATAGAGATATTGGCTGATCTGATATTTTTTTACCTCAAAATGACAAGATTCTAAAATGAGCTATTTTTCAATGACGGTCTGCACTTAAAACGACCATTAAAAGGTGTAAGTTTATGTAACAACAACATAAAGTCATTGTGGACTGTTGGAATTGGTTCAATCATTGCGAAATCTTGGCACAAAGAGTTTCTAGTATTTTTAAACTGAAAAAAAAAATCAAGAAAGGCTGCATTTCTTGGCCATTATATTGCAGAACGCTATCCTGTTTTGTAGGATCCTTCAGTTGTGGCTGAGAAGCGCACACTTAGTTTCAGAGAAACTCTTCAGAGGAATTGTATCCATCAAATTCTTCAGTCAACTGCAGTCCTTCAAGTGTGGCACAAAACTTCTGAAAAAATGTTTAAGATTGTCAGAAACACCGGTGAATATATATTTCGGCCAACATGAACGAGCATTATTTACAGAATGTAGAATACTGAATAATATATACATATAAATAAATACATTTCTGTATTTTATATTCTGTAAACAGCGCCCACCGGCAGATTTGGAGGCACAGAGGTACAATTCGGCCCTCATCCTTCTCAAACAAACATACTACTACACACAGTAGCCAAAGACTCATGCAAAACCTCTTTTTAAAAGTTCACTTCAGCTCTTCTAACCAGAAATATCTTACTATGAAAATGTGTGCAAAATTGGACTATTTCAATAAAAGTATTGTTAAAAATAGCTACTATTCCTGTTAACATTAAACTTGAGATGTTGTTACTGACCTAATTTACTTTACTGGACACTGTGCCATTCTGCATTATTTCAGGCTTTATTTGTTATCGAGTTTCTACGGTTCATTCTTTTACCTTCTAAATAGTAACTTGAATTTAGATGTTCATTGAAGATACATTAAATGATTCCTAGACAGTCATCTGAGAAGAGGAAGTGGTCGTTTTTTCCCCAGGGCCAAATAAGAACTCGGCAGTGACTCTACTTGCCTTGTTTCTCCAGTTTCTCAGACAGCTGCAGAAATCATTTGTAAGGTTCTGGAGATGTAAAGCAGACTTTGCAGGACTTCTGTTCAATGTCTGTGCTTTTCCAAAGAGTGATGCATACAAGCAGGCTGCTTTAGAGCCAATCTCCTGCTTTGCACAGTCATTGAGTTGCAGTGAGTGGGGAAAGTGTAGGGGGATCCCATGTTAATCTCTTGCCAGTTGTCATGAAGTTCTGGAGGGAGTCGCACCATGACCTGCAGCCGCTGAACCCCAGTCCTTCTGTAACTGGAACTCATTGAACCAGTTTCTGTCCTCACCACTGCTCCTGTACTCATGCATGTTCTATTGAGCTCAATCCTTAATGACATCACCACATGCTTGCATAAGTCTAGACTTTGTGTCCCGATGATCAGAGGCACAAAGCACCGGTCGACTTTTTCAGGGAAATCATTACTTGAGGAACTCTTGGGTCCATGAACCTGCTGACACTCAGGAAAGTTTTTTCCATCCACGAGGCCTCAATCAACACCCGCAGCGAATGCCAGTTTTAGGTTCTGTGACAACAGTTGCGTTTGAATTTCAAAGCCTCACTAGATGACACAGTCTGTGAGTGTTTACTGTGTTCGCAAATACAACAAAAACCCTTTTGGTTTACCACAGCAGTTCCTGAATGGGATTTAAGAGTTTATAGAGGTGTAAACTGGGCGATGCTGTGGAACTCTAGACCAGTGACTTTCACCCCAGGCCAGTGACTTTCTTGCTTCCCCGTTACTGACTTTCAGAAAAGCTACTTTGGACTGATTCCATGAATGAACCACTTTTGTTTTGCCTGAAGACCACATCAAAGAATGGTTCTTAAAACAGAGCCAAGAACCATTTAGGGTGGAAAAAACCCTTCTTCACAAAATGGTGAAACCTGTATTTTTAAAGTTCAAAATGAACATTTTGGAGTTTTTTTGGTTTTCTTATGACAGTGACAATATGCTAATATGTTCTTCTTTTAAACAATACTATATACAAAAGGTTCTTTGGACTGGTTCTATAGAAGAACCACTTTTGGGTGGCCTGGAAACCGTATCAAAGGATGGTTCTTTAAACTGATCGAAGACCGTTTAGGACAGGGGGTGTCAAATGTCCAGAAAGGGCCGCTGTGGGTGCAGGTTTTCGTTCCAACCAAAAAAAAACCACACCTGTAACCAGTAACTGAAAACCAAGACCAGCTGATTACAGAGGTGGAATCAGGTGTGCCTCCTGCTTTCTGGACAGGTATGACACCCCTGATTTAGGTCAATTTAAGATTGTAGCAAAACTTTGTGACCTTGATATTTACCTCTCTGGACACTAAAACCAACTCTGTTAGCCGTAGAGGGCCTAACTGTCTATAGTCTTGTTCATTAAG
>JBBPCY010103709.1:0-20044 GCA_037974405.1 Brachyalestes nurse | reverse complement strand
CACACACACATACACACGCACACACACAAACACACACCCACACACACACACACCCACACACACACACACACACACACACACACACACACACTCGGATACATACACAAGCATTTACACCAGGGGTGTTAAACTTATTTTCACTGCGTGTCGAATAGGTCTAAATAGGTCATGCGGCCGGACCCAAACATTTTTTTTAGCTTTTTTTAACCTTAACCTTAACCCTAGCCCTCACCCCAGCCCTAATCCTAATCCTACCCAAAAGCCGAGACTGAATATTTTTTCACTATTTCGTCAAATAAAATAGAAAGTTACAGGGTTAGTCAAGATAATAAAAAGCTAATAAATTTTTTATATGTTGAACATAGTCCGCAGGCCAGTCAAAATTGATTAACCAGAACCAGGACAGCTTATTGGTCTGATCTCCTGTTTTTAGTTCCACCTTTATGGAGGTTGATCAAAGTGACCCTTGTGACCTCGGGGAGGTGAAAGTTTGAGGAAACCTTGGAGTTGGAATACTTTCTCAACTCTTCAATTTTCTGTTGATCTGTCTGTGTTGTTAATATTTATGAACGCATCATTTTATTACATTTATAAGAACAAAGTTAAAACAAACAACAGTGTGTGTTTGCTCATCTCATCTCAATTTAAATATTTAAATATGGAAATGTATTTAAATCCTATCCTATTCCATATTTTCCCTCATGGGTTTTTTGTTGTTGTTTTTTTAATGGACATAAATAAAAACCACAAATAAAAAGATGAGAGAAGGTCCAGAGTGTTTTGCTGGTGTGTCTACACATTCAGAAAAGTTTAGTTACTGAATCATTCAAAAACAAGCTCACTCACACACACACACACACACACACACACACACATACAGACACACACATACACACACACACTCAGGATCACCAGCTCACCTCTTATCAGCTTCTCTTCTGCGCATCTTGAGGTTCTAACTGTCTGCAAATATGAAGATCCGAGGAACTGTCAACACACCCCCTCCAAACAGGAGAGAAAACACAGCTCTTTAAAACACACACGCACACACACACACACACAGAAGATAAGTGTACCATCACTCTCCTCTGGACATCTTTGAGTCTCCAGGACCCTTTTCTCCAGCTCGGTCTTCATGTGGATGGAACCAGGTCAGGAGAAACATCTGACCATACACTGTGTCTCTTACAATACCACACACACACACTGCAGTTATTTATCTGTATAATAACATATTTAATTAGAAGAAAGATCAAACACAATTTTATAATAATGGAACACTTTCTCATCACTCAGACTGCCTCCGTCATAAACATCAAATTCTGTAATGACTAGAAACTTCCACATAAACACTGTTCCACACACTAACGTGCAGTATTACTGACCAAAAACTCTTCCACACAAAGTAATGTGCAGTATTACTATTAAATTGTACACTGTCATATCTGTACTGTCACTTTGTTTAATAATTGTGTAAATGACTGTCACTTTATACTGTTACTGTCACGGATCACTCATAGTTAACATTGTATTATATGTTGCCACTTGTATTTATTGTATTGTAATGTTGAATATTTTGTTTTCAGCATTTATTGTAATGTTGAGTATTTTGTATTTAGTATTGATTGTAATGTTAATTGTGATGATTGTCTATAGTCTATGGAAAAGCACTGAATTAGAATTTCATTGTACTTTGTACATGTCAATAAAATATCATTGGGTAAAAATGAGAAACTTTCATATAACCATCAGAGTATCCAAAAGTTGATGTAGTTTTTATAGAAAATCATCCTGTAATAATGAGACTTTCTATTAATCACCAGATTTTTTTCTCATTATGTGTTTGACATGTATTTTACCCATAATTATGACATACTTTCTTGATGATCAGATGTTTATTTATGATTCAATAAGAAATAATAAGAAGATCTGTATTACTTATTACAATGTGCTGAACGGTTTATGACTGGGGAATGTTTTTGGATAACAGGTGTTATTTCATTACAGCAACATTTTTACTACAGTGTGGTTTTAATGTGTGTGTGTGTGTGTGTTTGTGTGAGTAGTAATCACTGTCCCAGGTGTTGAAGAGAATAGAATGGAGTTCAGCAGACATTTTGCTTTAGCGCCTTTAGCCAGGTTGCTAATGCAGCCGCTGTGTTTGACACTTGAACAAGCCTGTTAACCAGTGGTGGTAATGGACCAAGGGGGTAGGGGGTGTTGGGGAGGGTGGGGTGGGTGGTATTGGGAGGGTGGTCAGTAGGGGGTTGAGTGACCCCTTGCCGGCCTCCTGCTGTGCTGGATGAAAGCTCCTGAAGGCTGCAGGTCACAGTAACTAATTTCAGAGAGATTTTCCGCACCAGCGAAGGCACGAGGAAGCCCTGCTGTACCTCACCACCCCACACCCCCACCACCCCTGTTCTCACCCCCTCACTCCCAGTCAGACGTTCAGGGACTTTTACTCTTCCATTAAAATAAGAGGTCAGCCCAAACATGGTGGAACCACATGAGGTTCTGCTTCGTCATTTTAAGAACCTGAGCTTCAGGCTGCTGCTGACTTTAGCATGCCCACTCACTTTTAGTCTATGGTTCTAGATAACAGTGATTCATACAGTGTCAGAAACCACATCGGCAAGTGTAGTAGAGATCACTCCACACCATTTAACTACTGCGCCATTCAAAAAGCTGGTGAATAGAAACTAACTGTTGCACCATTTAAGCTACAACAAACATAAGGTACAACCATTTAAGGTGGAACAGCTTTAAGGTGAAACCTTTGAACAAGAAACTGGTGTTAATAGGTATCATATAAATGTCCATAGAGAGGCATGTTTAATGTGTGTGATAGAGAGGCTGTGTGTTAATGCAAGTTTAGTTCATGTTATAGAGTGGTTGTGTATTAATCCAGCTTGTGTGTGTGTCATAGAGCGGCTCTGTGTTAATACAGGTTTAGTGTGTAATACAGTGGCTGTGTGTTAATGCAGGTTTATTGTGTGTAATAGAGCGACTTTGTGTTAATACAGGTTTAGTGTGTGATACAGTAGCTGTGTGTTAATGCAGGTTTAGTGTGTGACTGAGCAGCTGTTTGTTAATGTAGGTCTGTTAGGGGTGTGTGTGTTGTAACACACACTGGGGTGATGATGGAAAGGCTTTGGCTTTGTCTGTTCTACACCTTCCTTATTCATCACTTTCTCAGCACACTGACACACACACATACACACACACACACACACACACAATTTATTTTGTCCTGATTGAAGTGACATTGTGAGTGTGTGTGATGTTGTGCACAGCTGAGTTAGGGCTTGTACGCAGTGTGTAACAAAATCTGTTAATGTAGAATTATCATGGAAACAAAGCCGGCTTTTTATTGTGGTAATCTGTGCTGTCTGTTAATCTTCACAGTCTGTGCAGTAATTTGTATTAATAACTAATCTAAACTAAAGACACTCAGTCAGTGTGTGTGTGTGTATATGTGTGTGTGTATGTGTGTATGTGTGTGTATGTGTGTGTGTGTGTGTGTGTGTGTGTGTATCTCACCCAGTTCTCAAAGAATCTTTTCTCTGTGAGCATTTAACTTTGTCCACATCTCAGTTCTGTTAGTGTAAAGACTAACATACTTATGCACACTCACACACACAGACACACAGATCCACACACACACACAGATAGACTAACACACTCACTCACTCACAAACACACACACATAAACTCATGTACACACACACACACACACACACACAACCAGGATCAGCAAGAGAAAGAGAGAGAGAGGTAGGGAGAGAGAAAACAGACCTCTGTGTGTCTGACTCTACCAATAAGAGGTCAAAACAAAGAGTTCAGTCAACAAGGAAATTTAAACCTAGAAAAAAACGCATAAATGTTTTTCTTGGATGCTGATATTAAACAGCATACATCAACTTCAGCCCTTTTACATTTCTACATCAATCAAACAGCGCAGATTTTCTCATTCTTCTGTAGTTTTTCTGAGGTTCCGCTGTGGTTCTGCTGTGGTTCTGCAAGTGTTCTGCTGTATCCACCCCTAGTGGCTCCCGAGCTCCTCCGCCTGTCAAGTTTTGAGGTTCTGGACTAGGTCAGTTATGAGCGTCTGGTGTTTAAAAGGGTCTGGAGTGAAAATCTGTCAGAGTTTTGCGCGCAGCTTCGAGGTCAAAGTAATAAAAGGAGGAGAAGAGCTGCGCGTCAAGGAGAAAAGAACAGTGAGGGTTGTCTAAGATGTGATCACTGCTGGAGATCCTCCAGGGGCAGCGAGTCGAGAGACACCAAACACAGTTAAAATGTTCCTCAGAAGCTACCAGCTCTCCGTTGGGCCTCTTGATCACACAGGCTTTTAGCACCGCAACGCCGCTAAAACCTCCGCTCAGGCCTCGAAACCCTGCAAAGAGGCTTCTCACAAACACACACACACACAAAGACTGTCACACCACCATCCCCCCCCCCCCAGAGAACTCCGTCCACTCTGATCAACCACATCAGGACAGTTTATAACCAGCATCTCCTCAATTATTCATCCAGTCCAGTCAAACATTCCCATTTACACCAGTCTGAACAGCAGAACGGCGCACACACACATGTACGCACACACACCCGGGGGTAGAGAGGGAGGGATAGAGAGAGAAAGAGAGAGAGAGAAAGAGATGGAGAGATGGAGTGAGAGCGTCAAGACTTTTGAAGGTTTAGTGTGACATAAAGGACGAGAAAAAAAGCAGAACGCACAAACAAAGGTCATTAATAAACACATACAAAAACACACGCACACACACAAACATATACACACTCACAAACACATACACATACACAAACACACATAAACACACACTCACAAAGACATACACAGTGAAGTGTGACTGGATGATCTGCTGAGGTTCAACTTCAACCTGAAATTACGGTGACAATATTAAAACCCTCTAACAAACTCATGAAAAACAACTTCAGTTCCCAACAAACTCCCAATATCTTTAACACTCAACAAACTCCAAATACCTTCAACTCCCAACGCCTTCAGCAATCAACAAACTCCAAATATCTTCAACCTCCAACAAACTCCCAACACCTTCAACACCCCAACAAACTCCCATGCACCTTCAACACCGCAACAAACTCCCATGCACCTTCAACACCGCAACAAACTCCCAGCACCTTCAACACCGCAACAAACTCCCAGCACCTTCAACACCGCAACAAACTCCCAACACCTTCAACACCGCAACAAACTCCCAGCACCTTCAACACCGCAACAAACTCCCAGCACCTTCAACACCCCAACAAACTCCCATGCACCTTCAACACCGCAACAAACTCCCAGCACCTTCAACACCGTAACAAACTCCCAACACCTTCAACACCCCGACAAACTCCCAACACCTTCAACACCCCGACAAACTCCCAACACTTTCAACTCACCAACAAACTCCCAACACATTTTCTAAATACATTCAACAGCCAACAAATTCCCCACACCTTCAACACTCCAACAAACTCAGAAACACCCTCAACACACACACAAACTCCCAACATCTTCAAACACTCCTCGTCTTCCCCTCCTGCATCATAAAGACCCACACACTCTCTCTGCCTGGTCGAGCCGGGTCACTGCTGAGGTGGGGTGAGGGAGGGGGCAGTGTGTGTGTGTGTGTGTGTGTGTGTGTGTGTGTGTGTGTGTGCTGCTGTATTTGAACTTAACCTCAGACGGACGTGGTAATTAGCACCAGGATCTGCATCAAAAAGAAGCGCTCAGCGTGAAGCCTGTCTAATTAGTCATATGAACGGAGGCCGAGGCTCTGCCACCTCAGGCCTGTCAGCTCCAGGAGGGGGGTAAACTCCTCCGCACAGCACAGACCCTCGACTGCTCCAGTCAGTTCAACCAGTACTTATTCCTTTCAGATCTGCCTTAAAACCTCTGCCTCAAAATCTCAAGGTCATTTAATGGCCAGAGCACTTTTATACACTGAAAATATTTTTCACTTCAGTTTAGATTCTCTCTCTCTATCTCTTTTTCTCTGTTCAGTTCAGTAGGCTTTAACTGCTTAGCTGCAGTATAACCATTTTGTGTGTGTGTGTGTGTGTGTGTGTGTGTGTGTGTGTGTGTGTGTGTGTGTGTGTGTGGTGTATGTGTGTGGTGTATGTTCTGGAGGCCTTTGAGTCACTGTGAGGATAAAGAGGACCTCATCAGACCTGAGAAGACGTCTAGACCGGATCTGCAGGATCTCTTATCAAGCGCTGACGTGGAGAGAGAAACACTGAGAAACACAAAAAACACAGAGAAACACTGAGAAACAGAGCGAGACACAGAGAAATACAAACAGTGAGACACACAAAGAAACGCTCAAAAACACTGAGAAAAACAGAGAAACAATAAGAAACACAGAAACACCGAAAGCAATACAGGGAAGCACAGAGAGAGATACAGAGAAACACAGAGTAACACAGAGACACAGAGAAACACTGAGAAACACAGAAAACACAGAGACACAGAGGAAGACAGAGAAACACAGAGACACAGAGAAATACTGAAAAACACATAAAACACAGAGACACAGAGGAAGACTGAGAAACACAAAGACACAGAGGAAGACTGAGAAACACAGAGAGAGACACAGAGAAACTGAGAGCAAAACTGAGAAACGGAGACACAGAGAAACAGAGAGACAATGAGAAACAAAGAAACAGAGGAACACCAAGAAACACAGAGAGAAACCAAAAAAACTGAGAAACACAGAGAAACATTTCCATCACTTTATACACAATTTCTCAGAGTTTCATCATCGCCTGTTAAAACACCTCTTACAGCCCTGTGTGTGTATGGTGTGCGTTTGTGTGTGTATGTGTGTTTGTGTGTGTGTATGACAGAGAGAGAGAGAGAGAGAGCGAGTATGTGGTATGGGTTTTTGTGTGTATGTGTGTGTGTGTATGTGAGTGTGTGTGTGTATGAAACAGACTGCAAAGTTTAATGTGGCTGATCTGAAGGGGAAAATTGTTCTGATGTCTGACAAATTACTATCTCAGTTTCCTTCAGGAAATCCAGGACACATCCAGGGAACATTCAGTGAACGCAGAATATGGAACATGCACTGCCAGTGTCCGGTACGGTGTGGGGGTGCATGTTAGTACACATAGCAGGAGCTTCAAACTGACCCCAAAACATCTTGGCCTCACGAGGCAAACACTGTTGGTGGTGAGCATGGAGCAAGACCTGATGGTGAACACCACTCACCTTCCATTTTAGCGTTTATGAAACAGCCTGCTGGAATAAAATTATCCGAAAATTTTCCTTCCATCAGTGTGCATGTGTTGTGGGGGTGTGTCTATATATTCGTTTTTAAGGTGAGAGCTTGGCCGGTTGACCTGCTACCTTTTCAGTGGGGGATGTTTAGTGATAGGTCTTTAGTGAGGGGGTATTTAGTATGGAGTGTTTAGTGAGGGTTGTTTAGTGGAGGGTTTTTAGTGGGGGGTATTTAGTGGGCAGTGTTTAGTAGACTTGTAGTCAAGACCGCCATACCAAGACCAAGACACTACCAAGACCAGAGGGTATTGAGACCAAGACAAGACCAAGACTAAGACTAAGGCAGACCGAGTCAAGTCGAAACGAGACCAACACAATGTGATACGCAGACGTTATTTAAAAGTTAGTGGTCACATTTATTTAGTCAAACAACACCATTTTAAGTCAAATACTGTAATCAAACAATATAAAGACATGCAGACACGTCACATGAATCAAATGCAAACTACAAATACTACATACCAATACAAACTGCACATCAAACTGTGCATTAATAAGAATAAGGACAAGTGCCTAAAAGATTCTGACATCTTGATGTCTGCAGTGGCATGTGATTACAACACACTGCCAATGAAATCAAGCCTGTTGTGCAGTAGGGCAAGAGCAATAGAACACAGACATTATGGACAAATAACGGTTAGTGAAAACTTAATTTTTACATAGCCAATAGCCACTGATAGAGCTAGCTACCTGTACTTAGCATGTAGTTCCACTCTTCACCAGAAAAGTTAAGTCTGCAGAGAAGCATGCAAAAAAAATCTGTCCCTAAATCATTTATACCGCACGTGTGAGAAGAACACATGATAAATAATAATACATATACATGATCTGGTCATCTGAGGTTGGTAGAGGTAGGTAAAAGAGTTTGAAGATGGGTAGATGGCTACTGGCTAGCTTACCTTTCAGGGTGTTTATGCTCCAGGTGCCTGGTGAAGGTTGAGGTAGTCCCGGCTGTCTCGGTCAAAATTAGTATTTTGCCAAATGCTTCTTTTTTGAACCTGTGCTACAAAAGAACTCTTTGTGTTCTTTAAACGCAAACTTTACAACTGAAGAATTCGCTGACATTTCTGTAACTTACTGACTAGCCTACTACTACTGACATTACTGTAACTGACTGACAAGGCTTGCTGCTCACTGTGATGCTGGATCTAACCTTTAACTAGCGCTACACTCGCGTGTTTTGATTGGATGAGTGCCAGCATCTGAATCACAACAAAATACATATATGTCATTGATTGGTTGCATTTGAAGGGTGTGAAAGGTGAAATAATAATAATGTTGCGTTATCGAACGTTATGTTGTGTGTCATGGATGCTGTTGGCTCCAAATCTCCCGGCCACTATGTCGATCTGAGACAGCAAGACCAAGACAAGACTGAGGGATCTGAGACCAAGACAAGACCAAGACCAAAGACCGTTGAGACTGTGACAAAACCAAGACCACGTAAAAGTTGTCTCAAGACAGGTCTCAAGACATCCAACTCTAGTGTTCACATGTGGCAGAAATGGCCAATTTACTTTTTTCTATGTTTGACCTTCTAATACAAAGTTATTGTGCTTGTTATAGATTTGTATTGAAACTATGAGGTGATGGAAGTCTTTGTATCTCGGATTGTTTTAGTAACATAGACTTTTATTATATTATCTTCACAAAAAAACAAATGAAGCAAACATTAGGCAAACATTAGTTTTGAAGTAAATTTGTTCTTTTGGCACTTCATTCCTTTAATAGTCACACATTCAGATAAATGGGGGTAATATTTGTAATATTAACAGGCAGCGTCCTGACCTGAAATGACTTTTTATGCATTAGTGAGAGATTGTGTTTTTAATGCATTGACTGAGCTACTTTTTGCATTTCCTATACGTAAGAAAAATGACTTTTGTAGAAATGTTCTTCCTGGAGATTCACTCAAGTGACTCACTCATTTCCTGTTCTCTTTCCAGCCACATAAAGCACTCATTTCACCTTCGTGTGACTGCTTTTGATCGTTCTCTCTCCCTGTGCTCTGAATCAAATGGCAATGTTTGAGCATTGCACTAAAAACCATTATACATTTCTTCTTGAGCCAATTATGTTTCACAAAATTTGCCAGTCTTTCCATAATTATGTTTTCCAGTCTGTTTAGTACACGCACACACACACACACACACACCAATCAGCCATAACATTAAAACCACGCGCCTAATATTGTGTAGGGCCTATAGGTAAAATGACTTTTGTGCAAATGTTCTTCCTGGTGTGCCTGAAACCACTTTCAGCAGGGCTTACAGCAACTTACATCACTGCATTTTATAATAAAAATATTACGTTATTTTCAGTCATTACTCACTCAGGAAATCATATTGTGAACTGTTTACATACTGACCTTCGCATTTTTCACTCTTCACATTTTGTCAGTGCTCTGTGAGTAAACCCCTTAAACTGTCAAGCAAATGCTTTTATCAGTCGTTGAACTAATTCTTGTGTGTTTTCAAATGATGGACGTTTATGTTTATTGGCCATAATTACTGGTGTTAATTATACAATCTGTGAAGGATGCACAACTTGAGCTGCAGATACATTTGAGGAGAGGAAACACATGCTGTGGGGAAATTTGTGGGCAGATGTTTCATTTGCAAGAGCGATCAAAAGCTTTGACGCCGTGAGGCCGGTCTCGGCGGATGCGCCGCTACTCTGTCATGCATCTCTTTCACATTTAGACAACAACATTAACATGCGGATTCTGTCTGCGCTCGGAGAGTGGCCCATTAACAGCACACAGGGAGCATGTAGGTGTGGACTGTGCTCATTCCACCTTGAATTCATTATTTTCTATTAAATGTCCTCACTGAATGTCATTAAGCAATTTGTCTTTTGTCTCAGCTGTTGGAACTGTCTTGGTTTTCAGCTTTGTAGACTTTTAGATGTTATTGTCCGTGACTGTTGTCCTTTGCTACCTGAAACAAGCTTGCCATAGGCACTTTCTTCTAACAGTGTTCTTAAGATTGCCCCGAGTCACATCACAGTTTCATCATTTCATTCTGCATCTGCTAAGCATGAGAACACACAACAAAAAAAAGTGCAAAAACTGGATCAGTTCATTACAGATTCTGTTTAGCAGGACCTGATCAAGGTTTAAGTGATGCCTGTTTTATTCATCATTTTTACACCATTGCTTAGTTTGTTTAGCCTCTTGTGTCTCGTTTTGCTATCATATTCCTCTCCGTCACTTGTTTTTATCTTACATTACCTCATCTTCTAATATATGACAAAGAATTTCAAAAATGTTACATTACATTAAATTACATTCATTTGGCAGAGACTTTTATCCAAAGCGACTTAGCATTTGAGGAAACAGTCAGGTTTCAGGAACCAGATGAAAGTATGAAGTGTTAAATCTTCATGGAAGTGTAGTACAAGCAGTAGTGCATTAGGAGAGGAGATGCTGTACCGTGGCTTGTATCAGTCATGTATAGATTTTTCTGATAATATAACTAAAGATAATAAGGCTACCTAAAGAAGAGGTGCCATGAAAGAATCACCCTTGGCAACTTTATTCCCTTTAATTTTAATAATGTACCAATTTTTATTCTTAGGTCATATGATGTACAAACCGTATTGATATATACACACTTTAAGAGAATAAAGGTGTCAGAATGGGTTTTTTAGAGTGATGCTACATGAGCACATTTGCTTCCTCTGTGTTGCTGCTTTCTTCTTTAAAGACTATTTTCGTAAATGACAATTTTTATATGTTCAAGCCAAGAACCATTTAGGAACATTTATTTTAAGAAACACACTCTGCCACCACCACAGCCAGGACTCATCATTCATCATTACACCATGTGCAGCCGAGGCTTGGGATACTGTGGACCAAAGAGAATATAGCTGCAGACGTCCTTTTCAGCTTCAGGACAAGCCATCCCCGTCTTACAGATCACTCAGGTCATGTTGTTATCCTCCTCTAATCCTCCATCATCTCAGCTTCTGCAGTCTGCTTGTGATTGCTTTTCTTCCATGTCCAGCAGGCTTCTATAACCACACTAATAGATTTTTTTACAGCCTAGCCTCAAACACTTGCCATAACGAGAATCAATAATCCTATGTTTACATTTAAATATATATGTCTAATTTTGTTCAATTAGTTAGTTGATCATCCGAAATGAACAGATATCAATAGTGTCTGACCAATACCAATGAATTACTTTATTGATAGTGTCAGTGTAATTATGGCACTAATGTACATGTGAAAAATAAGCAAAACTGTTTTGTGTATGGTTCATTGCGCTGATATACAGGTATATCTGACTTTTTTTTGACAGTTATTATTACCCAGCCTTGTGTGCTCCCGAACTCCAGGCTGGAAGGACTGCATTACACGTATGACGCTGAAAAAGTGGTTGAGTCTTTGAAGGATGTGGAGGACAATGAGTCTGAGAGATTCACTCAAGTGGCTCACTCATTTCCTGTTCTTTTTCCATCCACAAAAGCACTCATTTCACCTTCGCGAGACTGCTTTTGATCTTTCTCTCTCTCTGTGCTCTGAAACAAATGACTCTGCTTGGGCATTGCACTAAAAACCATTATCCATTTCTTTTTGGGCCAATTATGTGTCATAAAATTAGTCCATCTAGCCATAATTATGTTTTCACTTCTCATGTTTAGTGCACACAGACACAGACACAGACACACACACACAAACACATACACCCACCAATCAGCCATAACATTAATACCGCCAGTCTGATATTGTTTAGGTCCCCCTCATGCCGTCAAAACAGCTGTAACCTGTCGATTTATGGACTTCACAAGACCCTGAAGGTGTGCTGTTGTATTTGGCACCAAGACATGATCAGTTTGAGATCTGGGGAATTTAGAAGCCAAGTCAATGACTTGCACTCTTTGTATTGTTCCTCAAACCATTCCTGAGCAATCTTTGCAGTATAGCAGGACACATTATTCTGCTGAGTCTACTGCGTTTAGGAAAATTGTAGCCATGAAAATGTGTACCTGGTCTGCAACAATATTTAGGTAGGAGGTACTTATCAATATACCATCCAGAACATTGCCCAGAGTATTACACTGCCAGCTTACCTCCTTCCCATAGTGTAGTGGTTCCCAACCTTTTTTCCTTGAAGCACCCCTTGACGTCCTCAAGACAAGCCAGGCCCCCCAACCCCAACTCCTACCTGCATAGACGCACGAAAAGAATAAAGTGATTAATTACAAACTTTTATTTGGAAAAAAACAGCGGTTGTACACACATACACATGCACTTTTACGTTTCTCAGACATTGGGATTTTATGAATTTAATGTGTAAAAATATAATTTTGGTAATCTCAGTGCAGACAAAATTCTGCCCACCCCCTGTGAACTCTAGCGCCCCCCTAAGGGTGGCCCGGACCCCAGGTTGGGAACCACTGCCACACTTAATCCTGATGTCATCTCTTCACCAGGTAAGTGACAGTCCACATGATCTTAAAGAAAACATAAATTGTCTGGCCAGACCACCTTCCTCTTTTGCTCTATGCTCCAGCTCTGATTCTTATTTGGTGATTGATAGTGCTTTGGAAGGTGGACAGGGGTTAGCATGGGCACTCTGACTGGTCTGTGGCTGTGCAGCAAGCTTTAGCCTTTTCAGCTATTTGTGCTACAGTAACTCTTCTGTGGGACTGGACCAGATGAGCTAGCCTTCACTCCCCTCTCACTTTCAAGAGCCTTGAGTGCCCATGATCCTGTCATTGGTTAACTGGTTGTCCTTCCACTTTTGGTGGGTAGTAATCACTGCATAGCAGTAACACCCCACAAGACCTACTATTTTGGAGATAACCCCGTTGTCTAGCCATCACAATATGGCTCTTGTCAAAGTGGCTTAGATCCTTACACATGATAGATTTTTTGTGCTGCCAACACATCAACTTTAGGAACTGACTGTTCACTTGCTGCCTAATATATTCTACATTTTGACAAGTGCCACGTAATGAGATAATCAATGTTATTCACTTTACCTGTCAGTGGTTTCAAAGTTGTAGCTGATACATGGATGTCAGATATTATTCTTGTGTCGTATTTGTCTTACTTAGAATAGCCTCATCAAATCATTCCCAATGAATAGCACTGCATACTTTACAGAAAATGAGAGTGTAACCTCATGAAGACTCTTGATGCTCCCCTGCTTCAGAATCAGTTTCTTTTCCTTAGTCCTTCACATACAGGTCAGTGTAAGATCATAACCAAAAAACAATCTGTTGCAATAATTTCAACAGATGGTTCTTTGAAGAGATGTTGTTGTGAATGAAATGTGAGGGTGCAAATATTTTGAACCAAGAACGG
The DNA here is from genome assembly GCA_037974405.1 of Brachyalestes nurse. Classification (NCBI taxonomy): domain Eukaryota; kingdom Metazoa; phylum Chordata; class Actinopteri; order Characiformes; family Alestidae; genus Brachyalestes; species Brachyalestes nurse. The sequence continues at coordinate 6,428 of JBBPCY010103709.1, read as the reverse complement.
GGAGCTGCTCAAGGATGCTTGAAGATTTGTTCAGGCTGGAGTCCAGTCCAGGCTTTTGAAGATTTGACCACATAGCAGATAAAAAATACTCCTATCTTTCTAGACACTGATAACTGATCAGAGATATGAAACACCAAGGGCAACTTTAGCCACAAGAACCACAAACCTGGGGGTCTTCTTTCAGATTAGATGACTTTTCTTAGAAAAAGTCTTTGGAGTAAACATAGGCTCACTGAAAGGAAATCTATAAAGTGTTTGAATCCGCAAATTCAGTGGCTCCATGTTATATTGCTCAATTCAGCAAAAGAGAGCATGAGATAAACTTCAATAAATCTCATAGATGCTGCATTTAACAGGTGTGAGTTACACTCATCTTTCCACGATGAGTGTTTGCCTTGTGGAATCATCACTAAAGCCAAAGCTGGAAAAGTCCTGCTTCGACTTTCACTGACATGATGCAATCTGACAAGCAGACAAAAAGTTGTGAATTTGCCTTGGGTTCCTTAGTAAGTGCTGCAATATCGTCCACATAAAACAGAATAAAAAAAAACACTGAAACATTCATCAAACAGTGTCATGTTAAATTTTGTTGCTTTATGGGAGCTGCCAAGAAGACACCCTTCACCTTGACTTAGTGACAACTCCAACTTTAGATGTCTTTCCACTGGTAGCTCCCAAAAATGTTATGCATAAACTGTCAGAGGAGATGACTTGTTTTAAAGCAATTATAAGCTTGGATGTTAGGATAGTATTATATTACATAGTTAGAATCCATATTTGAATTTGTTTTGAGTACTATTTGATGGATTTGATAGCGTTTTACAAAACGATCTTTAGGCAAAAATACTATTTTATTTAAAGTAATTTTGGAGCATTTCTAGCAGTCCATTCATTATGACAGTTTGTGAACAATTTATGACAAGTTAAGCAACAGAAATGGTTATGAATTATTTGTGGATATTATATTAGTATTATATTAGTGTTCTAGTATTTTTTCCCACTTTTAATGTTTGAGGTTTATGTACCAAAAACACCATTGTTCATTATAACATTACCAATTTTCAACATCTCTTTGTCCCTTAGAATGAAGAAAGCTATTTTAGTTACGATGCTTTAAGCACTGTCATGTAAATGATCTCTGTTCTGACTGACTATTCTTTATTGTGTCTAATTCATAAAACACTGTGAAACACTCCTAAGTTTTCAAATATGGGCTGTATGGAGTAATGAATGTATTTAAGTAAAAGTGCAGAGTGTGTATATTACTACCGAACTCTTTCATTAAAAAACATGAATAAGATTTAGATTTTCATAGTATAATCATTATGTTTAGAATTGTTCTTTCATCTAGGTTACTGATCAGAGACACACATTTTTATTATCAAAGCGATGAGCGAATAAGTGTCTGTATAGTAACTGTTCAGTGGTGCTGTTACTTTTGACTGGGATTCTGCTTTAATAGAAAGAGAACAGAACAGAGAGCTTTAAAATGTGTCGCTTTGACCTTCATTTAGCCCTGGGTTGCAGTAGCCCTGTTTATGATAACCTCAGCCAGTTCATTTTTGGCAGATCACACACCATAAGGGAATGTCCAGTGAAACATTTGATTTTACACTGCAGCCAGGAAGCTCAGTATTCAGCCCTTTTGTTGTTTGGAGCCCGGCTGAAAGGGTCAAATCCTCTACTGATAGATCTCATTTGCTGGGTCCTTTGATCATAGAGCTTCGGGACTATAGTACACATTAGAATCTGATTCCCTCTACAGGAACTCAGTCATTTCTAGTATGCTGCTGCGCTTTAGGCAGTGGCTTTAGGAAGAGAGAAGCATCCTCCAAAACCTCAGCTTTATCCAGGCTTGGTAGTGAGTTGCACATAAAGGTTTCTTATTCTTCATTTTTCCTTTACTGTTTTACACCTTAGTCTCACTTATGATGCTTGTGCTTGAGTCCTCATTCATTTTTACAGAACCGTTTTGTCCCATAGAATTATACAGCCTATTTTTTTTCTATTAAAAAATGATATATTGTCACTGTCAGACCTAATTTTTCCCAAAAAATTTACTTTACAGGAGAAATAAAAATGGTCTTAACTTTCAATGTAAATTATTGTAACAAGACATGTTACAAGTCATGTTGGATTATCTCTGTTGATCCATATGTCATCAGTGTTTGACACGGTGTGGATGGCAGCTGGTACTTTTTAATTTTGCAAAGAAAAAAAGACAATTGATTTCTGTTTGACCTGCCCTGTATTGTGCCTCATTCAAAATGCAGTCCTGGTTAAAATACTCCTTGGAATTTTCAACCTGAACGGGCTTGGCTAAGCTTCAGTAGACAGAATAGGTACGTTAATGTCAATAAATCATTTAAAAAGAATTAATTCAGTGCAGGCATCTGTCCAGCTCAGCTTCATTTATGGACAGAATGGACAGGGCAGTGAATGGTAGATGTTTACAATGAAAGAACTATTATCTGTGATAAAGTTGTGCAACAGTTGATTCACTCTTCTTAGTATACAAATTATCTTTTTTGAATAAGCTGTCTTATCAACAAAATGGTACCAGTAGAGCAAAGTATTAGTACTGAGTCATAACTGGGCGATTGAGTTTAAATGTATTCACTCCTAGCACTTTGGAATTATTCCTTTAAATGAATGACTCATTTATAACAAAACCCATTCATGAACAGCAGTCTAATGAACTTAATCCGCTGGCTTCATTGGTGCATTGGAGAGTTCTTGCTGCTTTCATACTTCTAAATGGCACCAGCTGCTTCCTTCACTGCAGCTCCAAATGCAAATCACTGATTTCTGTGAATAGAATATTCATGCTCGAAATCCAGCCCAATCCAATCACTGTTCAGAGAATGAAAAATGATCAACTGGTGTTATTTACTTGTTGATGATTTCACTCCTTCTGGAATATTTACAAATAATGCAAAATTACATTAAATTTATTATAAGGCTCATAACTCCCTTTAAGGGGACCGATATGTTTATGCCAGATATTGATCATTATGATGTGACAGTAAAATTACTCTTACACTTACATTGGTAAACAGCAGGCAGTTCCTTCACATTTACAATAACAAAACAAACAAAAACAAAACAAAGCCCAAAAAAATGTTCACCTGGTATTGTGGTTTCCTCCCACAGTCCAAAGACATGCACATCTGGCAAAGTGGAGATGGTAGATTGCCCCTATCAGTGTGTTTGAGTGTGTTTGTCTGTGTGTCTGTCCTGTAATGGACTGGAGTCCTGTGTGTTTCTCCACCTTCGCCCTATGACCACTGGGATAGGCTCCAGGACGCCCCCGACAATGGTTAAGGAGAAGTGGTTCAGATAATGGATGGATGTAACTAAGATGTATCAGCAGTATGTGCCATATTTTTCAAGTAATATCTACATTTTCCTTCTTTCAGTATTGTCTGACTTTCTCAGTGATTATAAACTCATCCACTGCTTAGATTCCTGTTTTTCCTCATTTGGATCTTTCCACAAAGGGTTTCTACAAATGAGTATGAACTGTAGAGCAGTGACCTCAAAGATTTATTATATACATGAATCTGCAATGATTTTTCTGATACATTGATACGTCCTAGTTCATTTTTCTGCATTGTTATTTTTTAAAACAGGGATTCTACACTTGATTTGTGATTCCCGTATTTTTAAATTAGTCTCCATCTTGTTGTAATGAAACGTCTTCAGCACAGGTGTTGTTTTAAGCGTTATCCGACTGAGCGCTGCTGAGTTGTTCCCATTTCTATGCTCTGAGCCATTTTCATTTGTAAAGCTGCATGCATGTATTCCTACCTGACACGTTGATTAGATTAGAACAGATTCGATTAGTTTAGATTAGAGTAGATTAGATTTACTTTATTCATTCCCTGAAAGGAAAATATGTCTTCATATAGGTTTAACTGTATTTTTAACCGTTATGTTGTATTTGGGGTCCCGTAGACCCTCTTTAACATACGCAACTTTGTTAGCTGGACTCTCTTTCAATTTAAGAAAACTGCTTCATAAACCAAATTTTTCCCTGATGATGTTCCAAAAACAAAAAAAAACAAACAAAAAAAAAAAACCAAACAAAAAAAAATATATATAGTCTGTTTGGTGTGAAAGAACCTCGGATATAAAACATGGCTAAATGCAGAGTTATTTCAATTTATTTTGACTTAAACATTTTTTACTGAAGCATTGAAGCAACCTAATGCAAGGTCACAACTTAGTAAGGCATAGGAACAAGATAATTAGAAAGGCATGGGAATTAGAGTTGTTGCCACGACTAAATTAGGCTTCAAGATAAGATAATTAAGTTGTAATTGTTAAGTCATGGAAATGTGTTCCAATGTTATTCCAATGCTATGGTCAAGTCTTAATTTATCTCGTTCCCACACGTTACAAAGTCATGGCCACAATGTAGGATTCCATTCCCATGCCTTTGTAAAGTGCGGCTATGAATTGTTTTTATTCATGATTACAGTTCATTTAAGGGACATCACCAGCAGGGCTATATGTATTACTTTGAAGGGACAGTGATTTGATAACTGATAGAAATGCATGTACCCTTATGTTTTCTAATATTGTGTCACTTAACACTTTAATAGCAGCAATTTAGAGTTAATGATCACAAATATGTGAATAGAATGTTAGAGAACATAGTATTATGATGCAACAGTCATCCTCAGGAACTTTGGCCACTTTTCAACTGAAACATGGAACTGTGCCACACTGCAAACAAATGTTTTTCCAGTACGCATCAAGTAACCCGTACTTGAGCAATACTTGCTGTCATGGCTCGAAAAGTGGGTTGCAGCTAAGCTGATTGCATCACTGCTTTCTGATTGATCAAAATGTTTTCATCGCAACATAAAAAGAGGCCGTAGTTTTTTACTGTCTACACAAACACAACAAACTTCAACAAACTAACAACTGAGAAGTTGACAAAGTACGAGCGCTACTATCTGTTTGGACTAAAGACAAACTTCAGTAGGAGTTTTCTATGAAGCTAACAAATTTATCTTTAACACTGTGAGAAATGTGAAGGTGCTAAAGAAAACTCAAACAAGATTATAAATAATAAAAGACCCCAGTAACAAAAGTAACAAAAGAAAACCTTTCAATGGTTCGACTCCATGGATACGGTTTTGGGGCAACAATCAGTAACAAACTGTGAGGAGAGAATTGCACTGCTGACACATCAGAAACACCGTTACCAGGCTGACAGTACAGTTTAGGGACAGCACAGTTCTGGATACCTATGGAAAAGTGCTTTTTGTAATCCCTCGCTTTTCGCGTGTTGTTTTGTTTTGGTAAAAAAATGCCTAATTTAATTTTAAACTCAGTCTAATGCATTACCCTTAAAGAAAATGTAATGGTAAACCCGTATTCACCTCTTTTTAAGGTAAACCCATCTCTTATTTTAAATTCCCCGCCGAGATATGCAACTCGGAAGGTTGCGTGACAAAAGTATTGGGACACCTGGTTTTCAGAGAATAAAACCAGATCTACCCGGGCTAAAAATACACATGAGGGCTCGTTGGAAAGGTCTCCTGGAGATCTACGGAACTGTGGGGTTTGAAGTGTCTGAGTGCTTTCCCCGCCGAGATATGCAACCCGGAAGGTTGTGGGACAAAGGTGAAGGGCTCCCCTTGTGTGAAAACATCCAGAAAAAGTACATTTATTGCCACAAAAACCAAATAAAGACGGAGGATATTTGCAGTTCCCGCGTTATGTGGGGATTTTCACGTAAAACTATGAGTTTGGTTGTCAAAAAAGTCTGCGTGTGACTGAATCTACGAGTCCTGATCCGCGTAAAACTGGGGGATTACTGTAATTATAATCATACTGCTGCTGTGTTTCCTTACATTGTGTTAATTCAGAAGAAATAATAAAGGCATTCTCATTCCAACAGGGGTTTTGGCTTTTACCTGCACCTTAGTGGACATAGCCTTTAATCCTCCAGATGGAGTGCTCATGTAACTGCTGTGCACAAATATACACAAGTGCACCAATTAGTCCAGTGCTGTTGAGGTTTTATTTCTGGCTAACACATCCATGTGCACACTGACACAGTTCTCTCTGGGAGCAGTAAAGGTGTGGTCTGAAGCTCAGCTGTGTCTCCAGTGTGTCTACATTGTACATCAAAATCATTTTGTTTTTTGATTATATGTGCCCTTTATTTGTAAAAGTCACATCAATATTCCTATTCACTATTTCTTACAGGTTGCATTGCTGAAAGCTGTAGGAGCGAGATGATGAGCTGTATGGATTGGATCATCAAGGCGATTGTAGCTGCAAGTGAGATATTTGTCTGTACTGTAAATGTGTGTGTGTGTGTGTGTGTGGGGGGGGGGGGGGCTGTGTACAACAAGATACTTTCTTTGTCACACACATAGTCGTACAGGTACCACACACAGTGAAATGCA
>JBBPCY010103699.1:0-20045 GCA_037974405.1 Brachyalestes nurse | reverse complement strand
TTTGGAATAAGGCTGTAACATAACAAAATGTGGAAAAAGTAATGCGCTGTGAATACTTTCCGGATGCACTGTATATGAAAATTAAACTATAAACTCACATGATTTGAATGACAGTGAAAATAAAGGAAAAGTAAAAATAAGATTTATTTCTAACAGCAACAATATGTATATACCTTTTATGGGGTAGACAAAGGGAGACAAATGTGCAAAATTCAGAGCCACTTTTACTGCATTGTAAGATAGTATTAGAAATTGGGTAGAACAATCAGATTTTTGCTGCCATGGAGTAAATGTGCACCATGATGGTGGTCAAACAGCTCACCTTGCTTGTGTCTGAACACAAAAGCTTATACCAGCTACACACTGACTACAAATGCAGATTTTAAAGAAAAAACATGAATACTATGACTAACATTTCCAGTTCTAAAAAATACTTTTGCAGTCACTCATTATGAAAGCCTCAGCTCAATATAAACCAGTAGAACTCCCTGTATTGTTGTCGTTTTTGTAAAATTAGATGTACCCAGTGTGTGTCATTATTCATTACTCCTTATTCATGTCTTCGCTATCTTCTGTCATGTACTTGCATTCAATAAGAAGTTTTTTTAAAAACACTACATGTTTCATTTCATTACAGTGGCACTAAGTTACTATTATCAGCCTTAATCCTGTATCCCTTTCTCTTTTGTTGACTATGCCTATTTCTACATTACTGAAACCATAAATATTCTAAATTTAGCAGCTGACTGGAAAATGGGATTCAGAGGAAGGAGCAGCTGATAGGTCAATTTAAATTTGCACACAGCTGTGTGAGCACATTACAGACTAAACATGCTTGCTCTGGAAAACTATGACTAGCACAGAAAAACAGGCTTTACTGGATTGTAGCGCATGAATAATGCTAGAGTATGGTTCACAGAGTAGCTATGAAGATCAGAAATAAGACCCTCTTTAAAAGACAAATCAACAGGGAGAACCATGGTTAAATTGTCTTATTTCAGGATATTTTTAGTTTAAATTGTACAAGATCTACTACATAAACTAGAACAAAATTATTCACATAAGAAAATCATTGAAGCCGCTGTTATTATTTCCAACATAAGTCTTGTGTAATTAATTGTATTGGTCAGAGGTTTGAAGCATCATCATAATTAGTCATTGCTGAGCTGGGTGTGGTTGATCAGGGCAATTGGGATGCACTTGGCCCAACAATGAAGAAGAACCCAGATATAGAGCAGAAACTGCGATACTGTTTTATAGACTTGGTAAGGTAGCTTTAACTGCATTTTTATACATGTCTGAAAAAAGTGAGTAATGTATCCTGGTTGTGCCCATTGGCGAAGCATTAAATCCTTATCCCTGTGCGGAGCTACTCTGAAGGTATGCTGTGCTGTTTCCAAACTGGCCACAATGTCATAATGTTTCCCCTATCGTGGGTATGCACCTTACTGTCTTGCTACCCAAAGCATAATTATCTGCAGTTCACCAAGTGTGTCAATGACATACCACTACCAGATACACTGACACTTGGGACCCTAAAGACTGCTGTCAGCTGGCAGAGGAGAACCTCAGGTTGCAGCGAAAGTCTTGAAAGGGGACAAGGTGTAGGTTGGAATGTGCAGAGAAGTCTTCATGCTGCCGGTCCCCTGGTCCTCATGGCATCACTTCATGGCACCTTCCGGAGGGCATGTTTTTGCCAATGTATGCCTTAACAGTATGAATATAGTTGCCAAGCAGTAGGGTGGCAGATAGCCAGGGATAACATGCCATGGCTAACTTCAACACATCCTTCTTCTGTGTCTCCTGATGCACTGCAAGGAGCCATTCAGCCCCCACGTCCCAGAGGGTGCCATTCTGCTGCCCCTGACAGCATCTCCTGGCATCCTGGGGCATGCAGTCACACTGTATTTGAGTTCAGTGCATACTGGAGAACTGGATCAGATTTATTGAGCTGCGCTCCATGATGGTCATGGGGACAAAACAATGCCATTAACTTAATTGCATTAAATCTTAGTGGCTGACACCAAGCATTATCCTGTGCAAATGTAGTGTTTGGTGGCCTGCAAATCACTAGAGCCTTCTAAATGGCAGTGTTGTTTGGGAGGAACTATTTCAGTCAGCCCTGCCGCCTGGGCCTTGTTTCTCTTGGCAGTCTATCCCATTGCAACATGATTATTAACCTAAATCCAAATCAGTTCTCAACTCGTCTATGACACTGCTACTTAAAGGATACAAAAAAATGTCCCCTTGAGCAAGCCGAATAAGTTCACACCCAGCTCAGATTACATTCTCTGTGAATTATAATGGTTTCTTGGCCCACAAGACCAAAAGAGCAGCTTTAGGGTGGGACGCAAAAAAAGTCAATTTAAAAGCAATTTATTAACTTCATCATATATGTAACCAAACCCTTTATTGAATAGTCTTTTATGTATATTTAGTGTAGAAAAAAATCAGTTTTTGGATTCTGGTGGTTATGAGACAAATGCTGTAGATGACATTTAATATATAACATGCTAGTGCTCACCAGAACATTAGTTTTAAAAACTAAAGATCACCCTTAGAGTACAAAGGATAGCTGTGCAAAACAGTGCATAGTCACGGTGATAACAAAGGAAAGCAAATACATTGTATCTGGATCTCAAAGAAGTGCTCCAAGGCATGCATGGGCTTTGTGCATCTGACAAAGACAAACTAAAGTAATAAAAAATATAGAGAGATAAAAACAAAAAGGCTACGAGGCTTGAGGAATGTTCTTCGGTGCAGCCACATTTCTCGCTCACGGCAGGAAGAGCCAGTCAAACCACAGGAATGTGAAGCATTACAGCAGACATGGTTTTCCATCTGTGTCTAAGTATGTGTGTGTGTGTGTGTGTGTGTGTGTGTGTGTGTGTGTGTGTGTGTGTGTGTGTGTGTGTTTGTGTCTAAGACAGAAGGAGAGAAAGAGAGATGTTATTTTAAATTACTGTGTTAAATATAGATTCAGTATCTATTTTACCCAAGCTTTTGCCCGTATGGTCTATTACCTGCAAAAAAAAGTTTGCATAGTTATTCTTAAGCTTTGAGAGACTTGAGACAGTTAGGGCTCTTCAGTGTCAAAGGAAATGAAATAAAAATGGAAGTTTGGAACAGACACATCTACACCAGTCAGCCATAACATTAAAACTGATGATAAATTTGATGACACAAAGGCACCTGTCAAGGGTGGGATATATTAGGCAGTAAGTGAACAGTCAGTTCTTGAAGTTGATGTGTGGAAGCAGGAAAATGGTTAAACTTAAGAATTTTTCACAAGGGCCAAAATTGCATCAGAGCACCCCCAAAACAGCAGGCCTTGCAGGGTGTTTCCAATATGTGGTGGTTAGTATCTACCAAAAGTTGTCCAAGGAACAACTGATGAACGAGCAACAGGGTCAATGGGGGCTAAGGCCTATTGTTGTGCAAGGGGAGTAAAGTTAAGCCTGTCTGGTCTAATCCTACAGAAAAGCTACAAAATTCTTTAAAAAGTTAATGCTGGCTATGATAGAAATCTGTCAGTATGGCTGTTTATAGTGTATGGGGCTGTGTAGCTGTCCCATGCTGATCCCTGTCCATCTCCTAGGGTGGCTACAATGGGCATCTGAACATCATAACCATTGAACAATGGAATAAGGTTAGCTGGTCTGATCTGGGTAAGAGATGCATGAGAATGTGCTATAGGAAGAAGGCAAGCAGAGGCAGAGTGATTCTCTTGCTTGTGAAATCTTGAGTCCAGGCATTCATGTGGCTGTTACTTTGAAACATATCACACACCTCCATACCTCGACGGGACAGAGGTGTTTTGGTCCTACACAATATTAGGCTGATTGGTGTGTGTGCATATGACAACCATGTGAAGGTTACACTTTCAATGTACTTATTGTACAAAGACCATTTCTCAGGACACTATCATGGATGCAGTATATAAAGTTTGGGTTCTTTTCACATGCAGTTGTTAAAGAATTTATGTGGTTACTATTCATTGGAAATGTTTGCTTTGAAGTACATTTCTTTATGACTGCAGCTAATTTATGTTCATAAATATTTGAACATACAATTCCTTTAAAAAGCAAGCAATGGTGCTACTTCTCTATCCACCGCACTACACGGGGTCATTCTGCCCCTGCTGTTCGGCGTTTCAAAACTGGCTTTAGTTCTTGCAGGGATAGATAATTAAATTAAATTATGCAGAGTTCTGTGGGAGGGGGGGCATAAATTGCAGTGTCTTCCAAGGACTTCAGAACTTGGATTATGAGACACATGTCTATTGTATTACTTGTGCCAGACAGCTAAAGGAGGCAGAATAACATATCAATGTGCAACAGGTGTTTACTAACATAAAAGGCATTCATAGGCAACAAAAACAAGTTGACTACAGATCGACCTTGTCTGATTTCAGATAAAACTTGTGAATACAGTTGGCGATGATTTGGTTAAGCTCTAGTAACCAGAGACTGCATGATTTTTGGTTAGAACAGAGACTTGTTTTGACTGCTTTGCTCTGGCTGGGACTGTTTAGTCCCCACAGGTTTAGGTTGGAGCCGCTCTTTGCGGAAATAGCTCTGGCACAGTGAAGGCAGTCTCAGGGGTGGATTGCCATTGAGTGGGCTGGGCGAAGCATTGCAGCAGGGCCTTGAGAGAAAAGGAAAGAGCAAATAAGGGGCTAGTGAAAAGTGGTTAGAGACGGCAGTAAGTATCTACAAAGAGCTGACAACCCTCAAGGTTGAAAGCAATGGATTTTTATCATCTAAATAAAGTCCCACATTATGTTGCCCTTCTATTCTCCAGTGCCCTATAAGCAGTCTCACTGTTTCTTCAAAATACGTTCATGCATCCCAGACAGGAGAGGCCCTTGAAGATCTTCCAGCTTCAACATTCTGCCTGTCTGGAAGGAATTAAAAGGTGGTGGGAGGGGGGTGAAGGTGGATGGAGTGGTTGGACCAATTTTCCCAGAGTCAGGGAGACACACCCAAACAGTGAACATTCTCTCCACTCATAACTTTACAGACTGTTTTCCTTGTGCCATTGTGGTTAAGTCAAGTAGGTTTATTGTCGTTTCAGCTATATACACAGTGAACAAAACAATGTTCCTCCAGGATTATGGTGCAATGCAGGGAACAAAAACAGAAGCAACCCAAAACAAAGCTAGTGAGAAAAACACAAGAGCAACAACATCAAAAGACAAGACATTGCACAGTAAAAGCCATAATGCAGTTAGGGGAGGTGCACTCTTGACAGCCTCCACCAGAAGTAGAGATGCTGCTGGGCTTTCTTGGGGATGGAGATTGTGTTGAGGGTCCATGCGAGGTTCTCCGCTATGTCAGCTCTGGACAATCTCCCCTAAGGATCCATTGATGTTCAGCAGAGACTGATCACAGAAGTAAAAAAAAAATCTATTAGCATGTGAACTTTTCCACGAGAGGGGAGAACTGTCTAGACAAAGATTACACTAATGTGCGTGAGACCTACAAAGTCACCTTGTGCACCCAAATTGTTTCCTCTGACCACACAATGGTGATGTTATTCCCTTCATTCACATTATTGCTGAAATGCACAAAACCAACCGGGCAAACCATCTGAGACTGTTTCGTTTGCAAAGTTTGGAACATGTTCAGAGAAGCTCCTACCTACAGCATCTCCATCAACTTGGAGGAGTACACTGACTCTGCGACCTACTTCTTCAGCAAATGCGTAGAAGATGTCACTCTGTCCAAAAGCGCCACCACAAGAGCTAACAAAAAGCTTTGAGAAACCTGTCATGGCACATGATAAGAGCAGCCTCACTGGATCCACTACAGTTTGCATATAGCTCAAACAGGTTGACCAGAGATGCCATATCCTCTGCCCACCACCTCTCCCTGGCTCACCTAGACAAGAGAGACACTTATGTTAAGATGCTGATGATAGATTTCACTTCAGATTTCAACAGCATCATCCAACAAGCCAACTTTGCTACTGAGCAAGTACTTGGATCCTGGTCTTGTGTCAGAGAGGCCTCAGTCTGTCTGAGCTCCTCAGAACTGCATAGTTCATCCACTACTGTTCACTCTGCTGACCCACAACTGACCCACTGCCAAGTACAGCTCACACCACATCATCAAGTTCGCTGATGACACGGCTGTGGTGGGGCTCATCAGTCAGAGTACAGAGATAAGGGTTGTTTGGCGCAGTGAGATCAATTTTTCTTTGAATGTGGACTAAAGCAATGATTTTCAACTTCAGGAAAACTTGCTCCAGTAAAGAACACCAAGTTTCAGGGAGTGCACATCTCAGACAACCTAACCTGGACCACCAACAGCTCCTCCCTCAATAAAAAGACACCACCCCATCCTCCCAGTGTTCTACAGGGGCATCATAAAGAGCATCCTAACCAGCTGAATCTCTGTTTGGTAGAACAGCACCAGTGCTGTAGACTGTAAGAGTCTACAGCAGACTGTTAAAACAGCTGGTAATATCATTGGGGCATCTCTCCCCTCACAGGACAGCTTCCACATGTGCTGCATCACAAAGGCCTCTTGGATTGTGCATGACTTTGCAAACTCCTCACACGGACTCTTCACACTGCTCCCAACTGGCGGATGTTATCACGGCATTAAAGCCTGATCAGACTGTGATCAGACTCCTCAACTATTTAGCCAACCCCTAAATTGTTACTTACTCCCCCCCCCACACACCTAAATGGTGAACTGACTGCTTCACATGTAGTTATAGTCTCAGCGACAGTAATGTCATCAATGCACATGCTGATGTAGCCAGTCACTCCCTAGGTTGGTGGTGCTGCCGCCAAAACAGTTCTGAAGCTCACAGATGGCTCCTAGTTGAGAACAATAAATAGTCTGCCTGGGTGTGTGTTTTGGAGCTCACTACTACTTCCATAAAATTCACCCATTGTTTGTTTTAGTGGTGGGGTGTACACCATGACTATGAGCGTGGTGGTGAATTTGCATGATAAATACAATGTTCTCCATCTAACAGTCATAAACTGTAGCTGCAGTGAGCGGTAACTAGAGACTAGTATAGCATTCATACACCATTCAGTGTTGGAGTAAACACATAAGCCCCTTCCTCGGGTATTACCAGACAGAGCTGTGTTTCTGTCATAAGGGAATGGAAGCTGGTCAATCAGTTGAATAAGCTCACGTGGAATGCTGAGCTGAGCCACACCTCCATAAAAGCAAAAACACAGTGGTCTCTAAACTCATGTTGGGTAGTTCTCTAGAGACGGATGTCGTCAAAATGTTGTATCTCAGACAGGCCGTTTTGATTTAGCTCACCACCATCTTGGATCCTAGGTGTTCTGGTACAAGGGGTCCTCGAGTTACAACAGACTCGACGTACAACATTTTGAGTTTACACCACTCATTCCCACTCCCACTTGACTTACACCGTTAGCTTCGTACTTACGGACTACGTGGGCGAACAAGTTTGGTTGCGCACGATGGAAGAATATGCAGTAACGTAGCTTATGAATGAGGGGAGTGTTCCTTTTCCTTTTTCTGTGGCTTAATTGTGTCTTTATGGTTTTACAACTTTGTTAGGATAGGTAAGTGACTTGGTGTGTTTCGACATACACCAAAATTCAGGTTACATCACTGTCGACAGAACGGACCTGTGGCGTAACTCGAGGACCCTCTGTACTTTACAGATCTCTCTGTACTTTACTGAAATCTAATTTCCACTACAATTTCCTTTCTGGACAGGTCTGAGACCCCTGGTGTAAAGCCATCTTATTTGTAATACTAAACCCCCTTAGCTTCCTGTTTTGTCTCACAAGGTAATCTATCCTTCAAACTCCACTTACAAGAATGATGTGGATTTTATAGCCAAGCAAACGATTTATATTTGTAACACTCTGCCTTTATTTTATTTTAAATTTCTGTGACTTTTGTTTTGACAGCCTGCTCTACCCCTATCCTGAATCTCCCTTTGGTTTGACCAACCCCAGTTAGATTCTCCTGTTTCTTGTTTGTTTACCTTTGCTTAAGCCATGTCTGTTCATAGAAAGTTGTCTGTTCACCCTTACACCTGCTTGTTCCCCTTTGAGGTTTTATGTGCGTGTGTGTGTACAACTATTATTATTATTATTTTACTGAGCTCTCCTCATTGATCCAGCCAGATTTACTCCTCTCTCTTTTAGTATGTGACTATTATGTTCTACAAGCTGGATTAGTGGCATTGATTTCATCATCATAAGTGGATGGACACTATCTGCCCTGTCCATAGGAGCGTACATTGAGTTTGTGTCAGTATTGTTTCTTTATTGAGAGCTCAGGCTGAAAGTGCACCCCTGTTATTTTCCTAATTATTTTGGTTAGATTCCACTTTGGTTAGCTCTAATAGGTTTAACTAAATGTGTTGGCACTAATAACAAGGTTAGCCTGTTACTTTGATTGCACCTGTATTATCTTGTGAGATAGTTGTGACCCCTTGTGATTTATTTTGCTTATTATTTAAATGATCCTGCTGACCCCAATGTGTTGGTACTGCATTTGTCACAGGGTCAGCACTGACACAGTATGGTAAAGGGGATACTGCAGACATTCCCGTTCCTATTGTTTTAAACACATGCCATTGTTTTTCTTTTTGATTACACAGAAATGAAGGACTTCTCTACCTTTCCTCCATAACGGGAAATGTCTCTTTGGAAGTCTCCACCAGCAGCCAGGAGCTGGATTTCAAATGACCAGGCCAGCTGGCCCATGATCAATCACTCTGCTTGCCAGATAAGATCAAGAACATTTCATGCATTTCAGGAACATTTTTTCTACTTTTCCCCTTCTCTCGATCCTTTCCCATTCCCCTGATTCTTTTCACCCAAGATTAATGGCTTGTTTTATTTTGTTAGTGGTCCAGCTCTCTCAAACCTTTCCGGCATAAGGTTGGTCAATTCTGGGAGAGGCTGCCAGAAGAGCTGAAACCAGTTTTGCTCACTGACATAAAATTGGCTGTTAATTGCTAATATTTTGGGTTTTCCATAGGGTCTAAGCCCACACACTTATGATGTGACAAAAGATAACATCTGACTGGCTCATTATGAAAAAAACCCCCCATCTAATTACCACAGGAAGTTTTTAAATGTAACCATCTAGTCTGTCACTTTTGAATGGGTATGTCTAACATTAACATTTTTGAAGAAAGTAAAACACATAAAGAGCAGGATGAGCATCCTAGGGTTTGACGCTGTGACATGTAGTAGGTAAGACCTTTGAGGCAGACGTACATGCAAATGAGGATCTTTATTCAATGAGACGAATAAAGATGGGCGTTAACTAAAAAAACAAACACCAAAACTATAAAACAAACAGAACAACCAGAACAAAAGCAATTCGAAGTGAAAGTGGGGACTGGGAAGAAATACTTTGTCCAAGTGGGGGTCATGATGATGGCTTGGCTGGGGCCATGTCCTGGGCAAATCAGTTTTGGCTCTGAGGTCAGGAGAAGGTTGGTGACGAGGTACGGAGGGACAAAGAGACCAGTGATGAGAGCTCAGAAGATGAGGAGGCTGGTGACAAGGGACCAGAAGATGAGAAGGCCAGCCAGGAGACTGGGAGGCCATCAGCAAGGAACCAAGAGACTGGGAGGCCATCTCCAGGGGGACACGGGGACTGAGACAGTGACAAAGCACTCTCCAGAGCAGCCAGGTCACCTTCAGCGATGAGCTCTCCAGAGCCATGGTAGTTGCTGGCTACATGCTCTCCAGAGTAATAGATGGCACCAGTGACTCAGGCAGCAAGATATTGACTTGACTTCAGCCACTAGAGGGAGCCAGCAACAAAAGGCTCTCTGGGTCAACTTAGGGAGCCAGAGTGAAGTACTTTCCAGAGCCAGCAACAAAGGACTAATCAGAGGAAGGGGTGATGATGTGCCCTCCAGAGCATGAGGGGAACCAGTGACAAAGCCCTCTCTAGTGGAGCAAGGGAGCTGGTCACAAAGTGCTTTTCGGAGCTGTAGAGGACAGTGTTGGTGATAAAGCACTCGCCCCCTGGGCACTGGTGACAGTGTTCTCTGGCACAGCAGAGGAACTGATGAGGAAACACTCTTGGGAGTACCAGGTGACACAGGTGGCAACAAGGAATTCTCCAGAAGCGCTGTGGAAGGTGCCAATGAGGTGTTCTCCAGAGCAGCAGGGGACCCAGCAATGCTTGGGGTCTTGTGATTCCAAATGCCTGTTCGTTGGGTTGCCAGGCTCAGGAGAGGTTACTTCATTGGGGTTATTCCTCCAGCAATCCCTTTGCCTCTTTGTGGTATGGCTCTGGCAGTCCCTGCTTGACATTCTGCTAGGTGATGTACACATTCAGTGATGCCCTGTGCCCTCATCTCAAGACTAGGCAGGGAAGAAGGGGCCCAGTTAACTAAGTGCCTGCTTGGTGACAGCTTTTGGGACACTGGGGTGTGAGATCGCTCTGAATACCCACTGGACAGTATCCTCCAGGACACACAGGTTTGCTGCACCCACTCAATGTTGTCATCTAGGACACAAAGTCCTCACTTGCTGTTTTCATTGTTGAAGGTCGGTCTGTCTGTGACATGAAGCAGTGAGGATGTATGTGCAAACAAGGATATTTATGCACTAAGGCAACCACAATTGTCATAAACCAAAAAACAAACATTGAAGAACAAACCATGAAACAGAAGAACAACCAGGGTAAACACGACAAGTAACATCATGTATCAAATAAGTATTGTAAGGGTTACTTATACAGGGCAGGGATGGGGAACACCTGGGAAAGGAGGTTTTGTGGAAACACATGTGAATACACTGATCACAAGGGGGGTACAAAACAAGGGTGGAGCTACGAATGAAAAAAAAAAAAGTAATATGCACAAGGAAAAACAAAGGCAGGGCATGACCGGGAACAGGAGGGGACATTACAAAATAAGACTGGAAGTTCAGTCAGTCAGGATCAGGAGCAACAGTTCCTTGGTGTCCCTCACAGAGAACCTCATGTGGACACCGGCCCAGTTGCCAAGCATCGTCTCTATACACCTCTTCCCATTTATTCTCACAATATTCTACAGAGGGACTGTAGAGAGCATTCTCTGTCGTTGCATCCTGGTGTGGTATAGAAATTGTGCTGCATCAGATCACAATAACCCACACACCCCTCCCACACCTTTTTTCCTTCCCTCTGACATAATGTTTCACAGCATCTGGGCCTTTACTACCAGGATGGGGAACAGTTTCTTCCTCCAGGCCATCAGACTCATTATTTAATAGTTAACACACAATAGGACACACACACACACACACAATGAACTGCACTTCCAAAAACATATGCTTTTTAAGCATATGCCAAAGAAATCTACACACAGTTGTTTGCAAAACCCTGGTCAAATTAGATGTTTTCCTAATGAAAAGAAGGCAATATCTGCATGGAGAAAACTTCATTATGACACATATATATTTTAAGGCAATGCTGATGTAATTATTTATTTTTATTTAAGTTTGTATTTGCTTAATAAGTAAATACTCTAGTGTTATTTTAGGCTTTTAGTCAGGTGTACACAATTCCAAAGAGCAAAAAATGATGGGAGCCTTAACCTTTTATTGTGTTGTACTTGCAGTCAGTGGAAATGGGCTCATCCAAGTGAATGACAGAGGATCTGGAACTAATGATAATTCACTCCTGCAAAATGTAATTAAGAAAAGGCTTTCACCATCCGCAGATTTGAATATCTTTGAAACTATGTGATTAGATCTTAAACATGATGTGCAAGAGCACCAATAGACAATAGTATTCTTCAAGGAAAGGAAGCAGAAAAATAGGATTGTTTAGATATGGTCAAACTGAATTGTATGATGTGTGATCTTCATAGGCACAATCATCAAACTGATCAATGGAAGTCTGTTGCAAGAATCCTGGTTGAGGGTGAAAATGTGCCTGTTACGTTCCAATCTAGCTGGTAGGCTCATTGCTTGAAGAGCTGTATGGTTCAGCAGTCAGCAGCTACAAATATGAATTGCTACAGTATCTCACTGCCTTAGATTACTTTTATGCTTTTGACATAGAGATTCTGCTTGTCTCTGTGATGCTGGTGCCCAATCACACTAGCCGTTGAGTGAGGACATCAACTGTCCATCGTTGAAGCCAGAGATGGGGACTCAAGTCTGAGACTCGGACTCATGTCGCACTTAAGTCGCACAAACAAAGACTAGACTCTAGACTTGCCCTCAAAGACTTGAGACTTGACTTTGGTGTTGTGACTCGCGAGTCATAACTCGTAAACAATATTCATTTCATGGAATTATGACCGCTCGTTTGCCATAGTAACCCCCGAAAACCGCTCACCTCGCCGCGGTGTCCCATTACTTTAGTCCAAGGACAGATGTACTGATGTATAACTCATACTCCTGTTTTCGGGTCTAAAACGTTTTATTTTGCACATCTTAAATCTGAAACCTGAACATGCCACTCCATTTACTGTTCTCTTCGAGCTCCAAGCCCCGCCCCCAAAAAGCCCCGCCTCAAGCCCCGCCACCGCTGATTCGTCCAGACATTTACAGCTCAAAAATCCCACATTTAGAGTCGCCATTTGTAAACATTGCCACTCAAAGACTTGAGACTTGACTTGAACTCGAGCACAAAGACTTGAGACTTGAACTTGGTAAAAACGACTTGTGAACATCTCTGGTTGAAGCTGATCAGAACTTCAGATCAAATTTGGTAGGTAATCTTACTAAAGTGGGATTCATTAAAACAATAGACTTTCAATGCAGGACTAAAATCCACACATTACATACATACACTTTTACTTATATTGTGAAACTGCCTGTTGATTACCACCAAACCTGAAATGATATCACATATATTACATCAAGTATACCGGCTCATACATTTGTGTGCATAGAGGGACAGATGTGATGCATTCAGTTTAGTTATTTCTTGGGTCTCATGGTTGTAGTGTGTATAATGTCAGAAACTTTGTTGCCTTATGTTTTTAAGCTGATAAAACTGAACAATGCATCGCCAGTAAACATGTGAGCCCCTCCCACTGCCCGTCACAAATGTTTCCTGGTTAAAGCCATATGCCTTAGATCTTAAACACCTTTTTCCCAAGTTTTTAAAACGCAGATTCTGTTTTAAAACTGTCTTTTCAAAACCCACTTTATATCTTTACGGATCCATCACTGTAGTTGTAAGTTTTGCACTTATTTGTGCTGAATCCTAGTTTAATTTATTGATGGATTAACATTTCATTTTTTTAATAACTGAGTAATAAAAATTATTCATACATTATTAATCAATCAATAAATATTTTAATTGTGCCTTGAAATATCAAATTAATGACATGATTTATTTCCAGTATTATTTGTGCTACCGTTTCTGTTTTCCACTATTAATGTTTTTTTTTTTCATCTCTTGTCTTGCTCTACAATTAAAACTACATTTTGTGTAAGAACTAGTCATGTGTAAGAACTAGTGATGCTACAGCAAACAACTGACAGACATAATAAAGTTATCAGTTGGATTCTGGTCCACAAAAATAAGGTTGGTATGTATAAAAAGACTGTACTTGCTTCACAGTTCATGCATAGCACCAAATTATGTCTAAAGGTCTACATTGGAACATCACAGTCATTTCAAATACAGTGCTGGAGTACCGAGTCAGTAAAAGGTCTGTCACCATTCAGTTATTCACAGCCTGAACTGTGTTCAAATAAAACTTCAGGGAAAATACTTTTCTACATTTTCTCTTGCAGTTCTTTCTCAACTTCACACTTATTTACCTATTTAGTAATTTGTGGAAGAGGTTACTGAAACAGTTCGTTTTAAGCTCTCCTTCAGCAAGCCCAAAGAGATTCAATTTACAAGGACACTTAAAACATGAATTTGATGGGACGTGGTCTGGTACTTCTCCACTGTGTTCTTTTATGATTTAAAGCAGAGGCCATTCAAGGAGACGAAGAGCTCCACCATTTTCTTTACCGTTGAGAGTGTTTTGCTTTTTAAACACGAACATGAACTTTGGCCTTTTATCCATTTTTAGAGTAAGGATCATTTCATCATTTTTGGCAGGGGACCGGCACCCCCTAGCTGTGGGTCTTACATGCACAGGAGATGGAAGGACATCATGGTAAAAGACAGTGAAAGGAATAAGAGATTAGTTTATTCAGTCTTTTTTCTCCTTTCTTTTTAGACACTGCTGCTTTAGACAAGATGTGATCTTCCCGTGGGACAATAAACAGATTTTTAGGTGCATTGCATATCTTGCAGAAACAGCATGTGAGCAGGAGTTGCAGTACACACTAGCCCCATTAACACTTGGTTATTTTATGCAACTAGTATCAGGATTTTAACCTGCACACAATTACACTTGGTTCCCTAAATGCATCTCTAGATTCCAAATACTTTCTAACTGACAACAACCAGTTGCCTTTGTTGCTCTTCACTGTTCTGTTCTTTTTACCAGATTATTTGTTCCGAATAATTAGTATCCTGTGTCATTACCATCATAGACCACTTACATTTAATTTCAGAGGGCTGTAGTGAGACTTGAAGCAGGGGGGACATTGGGTGACTTGGAGATACGGATACAGTTACACTAGTATAACATTTGGTGTGTTTACACCTACCTTTTTTATGTGAATATACCCTATCCAGATATAATGCTGATATACATGAAACAGGGTCACTGTGTGTTACACATCCTTCCGCTGAAGCTGCTCTAAACTCTAACCAGTGCTGACTCTTTGTCTAGTGTAAGGGGCTTGGTTTATCTTCAAATCAGGTAGACACAAGCCATTCAGAATCTCTAGGTGCTGCTTGGTTGAGCATACAGTTGTTTAACACTACAAAAAATACCCACACACTTCTTTTTTGCAGCACAGGGTAAAACAATTACCAGAAGTCACCAGAAGGATACTCAATGAGACATGTTCCTATATAGATGATCTCTCTGTAAAGAAAATGGATTTCAAAGTGAAGGAAGAAAGCAGAAAGAATGAATAAGACAAAAGATAGCCTGTATGTACTTGAACTGCTCTCAGACTTTTTCATACGGATCTTCCTGTCAGCCCTTGTCATTAGTGGTGTGCTTGTTGGGGAGTGGTGTTATGGGTAATATTCCACGCAGCTCAACGATTTGTTTCCTCTTGGGGCAATCCTGACATCTGGATCGCATTACGGGGAATCTACGCTGATCTGGCATGGAAAGGGAGGTGGACAAGAGCGAACGAGAGAGAGAGAGAGAGAGAGAGAGTGAGTAGTGAGGGAGAGAGTGTAATGACGGATACACAGAGACAGAAAGAGGACAAATATATGGTATTAATCCTCATGTTCTCACCCTGACAAGAGTTACAAATGATGCACATTTTTTCCAATCGTGCACAGGTGCAGGAGGGGAAAGGAATGGGGTCAGGCCAGGCCTGTGTTGTGGGAGACAGGACAACAAGGGCAACACTGAAAAAAAGAGCTGCTCTAAACTGGGTACAGTTAATCTCTCTTCTTACTTAACACCGGAAACAGTGATGCACACCATCCACCAGCCTCACTGACGATGCCTCAAAACACATAGAACAGCCTAGTAACAACATACACGCTCCCAAAAGTGTGTCTCTATATATTTTCAATAGAGAGATAAGGAAATATGCACATTATTAAGGTGTGCATCCTCCCTTCAAATGATATCACTGGAAAATGCTCCTACAAATTGTATAGCATTGAGGCTATTCCCCTTTTATAAAGCAGTAGTACATGATCACAGCAATGCTTGTAGAACTGGGCGATACTAACATGCATGATTGAGAAATCCACTTGACACCCATAGCATAAATTGATGATGGTTGCTTTGGCAGTACAGCAACCAGTGGTAAATCACGTCAGTCTCTGGCATGCGAGAGTGAAAGAGAGAAAGAGGAGGGCATTAACAAGCATCTGAGAACAGGGAGTGGTTCATTTCTGTCCAACTATTCGACTTTTGACTATGGGTAAAATTTATGACTGTACTTCAGAACAACTATTTCATCCATTTCATCAGACAGGGAGTAAAATGAGCCCTAAGTGAAAAACTAAGACATGAAATGCATAAATATTGAGAGTCCCTATGATATATCTTCTAATAAATTCACAAGTTAGTTCACAAACCAGATACAATATACTATTACTGTATGTATCATCAGTGGGAATTAAAAGGACAGTTACAGTGCTAAGAAAAGGTACTTGTCCCTTAATGATTTTGAATTATTTTTTCTATTTCTGAATATTTGTTACACTTATTTTTTATACAGATCTTCAAACTAAAAAGTAACAACAGACTAGATTTCATTTCATTTGAAGGAAAAAAGCACCAGCAACACCAGTTGCACATTTATCAATCAATCAACAAAACTCAGCCGAATGTAGACATGAATATTCTTCGACCTGTCAAAATTCTTCTAAAAGCGCAGTGATGACTCATTCTGGAAGTTACAAACAAACCAGACAAGCATCTACAGAATTAGAGATCTTGCTCATCACAGTTGAGGTTAACATTCACTAACTGCTTACAGCTGCTGCTGCAAGAGTGCTGGTCAAACTGCAGGCCAACACTTAGGCTTTTCACCAAAAACACCTTGATCCTCCATTGCTCATGCATTCTGTTTGATACGTAACCATGTATGCACTGACAGGAAAGAAAGATAAAAAACACAGAAGAAACAAACAAATATGTGAAGCATGACTGAGTGGTTGGGAGACATCTATACATTGGTTGTATAGTAGAAAAAAGGAACTATTTTGCCAGAAAATGGATGTAATGGAGTAATCAGCTCCCGCCCAAAAACAGGTGGAGAAAAACGTGTGGTTGTAAAATGCTCAAATATAACCACATTTTCCACCGATGGTGACAGGGCGAAAACTGGAGGTACACGGAGGTGGGGGGCACTCCTGGAAAAAAATCTCAGAGAAAAGTGAACATACAGTCTAAAATCGGCTAACTGAGCTGGCTAGCAGCTTGGCTAACCAATAGGGCCAAAACAAGCAATAAACAGCTATTGGTCCTGGGATTTGATCCTACAACCTTCTAATCACAGGGACAACTCCCTAAGGAAATGTTAGAAATAAAATCAGATTTGTTGGTTTTATGAAATAATGGAGAACATCCCTACCTCTTAATCTCCACTGACTTCTGACCTGCAGAAAGCTCTTGTGAATGCAGTCTAATCAAAGATAACGAATGATTCTTCGTAAATATAGTGATTACATTTGTCCCTTTGAGCCACTTTAATGAAAAACATCATATTATATGTCACTCTCTCAAAACGAGGAAAGAAGAGGACTCATTTGTTGTTCCTGGTGTTTTAGTTTTTTTGTCTTGTGTTTATATTTTCATGTTGGCCCAAAATTGCCTGCTCTTTGCTGCCACCTGCTGCTTCTCTCCAGAACTTTCTCCTGTATTTCTCCTGCATCAGTCGCTCCTCCAGCCAGCACAACTTTGACCTCTGACTAGTTTTCCAATTCCTTTACTAAACTTGTCTACTGATCAATCATTTGATACTTTTGTGTCGCTTATGAGATTGTAATGCTATGAGAGCTTTCTTTAGTTTGTGCTGTTGTAGAATCAAAGCTCTCCACCTTACACTGTCTGGAGCTTTTCAGCCTATTATCCTTCATGAATGTACTGCCTTCCAGTGACAAGTCTGCTTCGGGTTCTTAGCGGTTTCTAGTTCGTTGTTGCCCCTTTCACAGATCCCAATAGTAGGAGTATCATTTATATTGTGTCCTGCCCAGGGTAGAAGGAAATGTGTGTTTGGGTTTTTCTTTTTTGGGTTTGTGTCGGGTTCTTTTGTGACACTTCTATTTTGACAAAGATGGCAGTGGTGAGAAAGCAAACTGACCTGCGGCACACAGTAGTAAGTCACAGGTGCACTCAAACTGAATGTAAGGAATGTGAGAACTGCTTAAATCTTAGTGATGGTCAGATGAAGCTTCATGAAACACCAAAGCTTTTTCCAAAGTGTTTGGAAATGTAATTAGCATATATGATTTTTGTGTATAGTATTTATTTATTTATTTATTTCTATTTGTTTGTAATTGATATAATGAAATAGATATTGGTATTTTAATGAAATATCTAATGTCTCCAATGTTTTGTCTTAAATGGATTAGGCAAGTTTAATAGATCATAGTGATACAATACAGTTGTGCTTAGTAAAATAATGCGCTCCATGTAAATTGCTCCATTGTAAAGTTTTTGCATAAACAGTATTAATTAATATATAGTTTGCTATATTGAAGGTCTCTGGTAGCCACCTGTCCGTCATACCATGTTAAAGTTGCATTAGGACGAACATACAACCACTATGGGCTTGTCATCTATGGCATCAAACAAAGAGTCATTTCCTGTAGATGTATTACAAATACCAAAGTGGCCAAGCCTATGTAATTCAATCAATATCTTCACTCTCAAACATGTGTTTAGAATACCTAAACCAGCTGCCTGCCACATGCCAGTCACCTTTCATCACTTCACTGTGACTTCCAAAAGTTTTGATCACTACAATTATAATGTCATTCTTGTGCTGTGCTGTTTAGCAAACAAATACATTTTACCCACAAGAGAAAACAACAACAAAGAAGAACTAAAGAACTAAACAAAACTCTTAAGATGAACTCACAGTGCAAATAGGTAAGGAATTCAAAGCTGGAATGAGAGCAAAATATTATCTTAACTAACATGAGGTTGTGACATTTAATTAAACATTTAGCAATAACAAAACTCTCATAGCAATTTATCAAAGTACCATCTTGTGGCAAAAAGATTTTTCGGTCCCAATTTATAAAACCCGTATTATAGTGTAATATAGGGAAATGAAAAATTAAGTCACTGAAGTTGCACTACAGGCAATTTCAATTAATTGTGCAGTCTGAATACGTTTATTGCACATAAACTGGCTAGAGGGAGTAATTAGCCTACCGACGTTATCTGTCGCTAGGATTTTCTTTCCATCAGTGTAAGCTAAATTCACCTTTAAATGCCGCTCTTTTCCCTTCTTTTCTTGTCTGTTCCACCAGTGATCAAGTGTACTCCTGATTCTGTATTTACCTGACAGAGGGCTTCCATGACCATGATCTTTTTTCTGTTTGTGGTTGAGATGAATGGGAGAAACTTCACTGAACACATCATTTATGAGTTGCATTCATGCATTCACATTCCAGAATCCCAGAGACACTTAAGTTTCATCTTCTTCTATAAGAATCCAGCTTGTTCTATTATTTACCCAACATTTCATGTGAATTTGTGACATGTTTGTTGATTATTTTTGTCATTAACTATAGTTTCTACTGAGAGTAGTCAACATATGGTTTCCTCTTGCACTTTTTTGCTGCTTCCAACCCATGGTGACATTAGTTTTGGGTTTTTCACTGGACTGCAGGTTAAATAAAGAAAAACGTGCTTAAATGACTACGTGAGCAGTAAATTGACGAAATGCAGAAATCGGTATTCTCATCAGGCACCTAAAATTTAAATTTAATTTAATTTTACAGCAAATAACAACATCTTTTTTTAAAACTCAGAAATAATTTGAATCAAATATGGCTTCTGTCAGTCTGACCCAGGAGCAGACTTCACTATACAGATACACGTAGCTTTACATGGAATAATGCATGCTCTAAATATTATAACAAAGCTTCATTTATAAAGCTGTAATTTGTTTTTAAAAAAGCATTAATAAAATAAAATGTTGCAACCATAGTTTTTCAGAATGAACATATTTCTGAGATCACCATGATATTTTATGGTTTCCGTCTATTTAAATATCAAAGGCTACAGAAGCCTTTTCAATACATTTTTGTCCAGCAGATGGTGGCATTGCTCTGAGCTCCTGTCTCAGTTCGAGTTGGCACTGCAAGCGGGTGTCAGATCCTATTTCATGTAGTATATTTGTATAGTTTGGACACTATTACATCAATATGAGTTAATACTGCATTTGAAATATTATGTAAATATCCCTGATTATTTCTAGAAACGACTTGGGGTAGATCTCTCTCTCTTTCTCTCTCTCTCTCTCTCTCTCTCTCTCTCTCTCTCTCTCTCTCTCTCTCTCTATA
>JBBPCY010103682.1:0-20048 GCA_037974405.1 Brachyalestes nurse | reverse complement strand
CACCCTGAGTCTGCAGAACAGCTTGAATTTATTTAGAAGTTGATTGGGGCTGTTTATCCACCATTCGGACTATCCTGTATTGCTGTCTTTTATCATTTTTTCTCTTCTGTCCCCATCCAGGTAGATTAGCTATAGTGCCAAAGTTCCTGATTGTGTTGCGCACAGTGGACAAAGCAACATGAATATCTTTAAGGATAGACTTGTAGCCTTGAGATTGTTGATATTTTCCACAACTTTTATTCTCAACTCCTCAGACAATTCCCTGGTCTTCTTTCTGTTCTTCATGCTTAGTGTGGCACATAACAGAGAGGTTGAGTCAACTTTTCTCCATTTTAACTGGCTTCGGGTGTGATTGCTTTATTGCAATCAAGCATCATATGCTTGAAATTAAACGATTTACTCACAATTTTGAAAAGGTGTCAATAATTTTGTCTGGCCCAGTTTTGTGTGAAATTATGTAAAATTTGACATTTTTCTCAGCTTCTTTTGTGTTGATCCAATGCACATAAAGGAAGTAAACATTGCTGTACTAAAACATTTGTAATTCTGGGAGAAATGGTGCATTTTCAGGAAAAATTCAAACCTACCATATCCACAGCTTGGTTTACTATTTGATGAGTGATATCTCTACATTCTCAGTGTGTGTGCATGCATATGTTTATGTGGTTTTATATATATGAGGGCCGGTAAACATAGTGGTGTGTTATGGTACGGCCATGTGTTTTTCCCCACCCTATTTTAGGGAATAGTCTACGGTGTGTGTGCACTATGCTCTGTAAAAAATCCGCCCCCTTTTGTCCCTTGTCCAAATTCAACAGAGTGTGAGTATGTGTTATGTATGTGTGTGTTTTTGCCACAGCAGTTCATAGTAAGAGCAGTGGAGGCTGCTGCCTCATTTGGAAAGTCTGAACCGGAGAGTTCACTGGAATATGAAACACAGATGATCATATTTTTCAGGTAAGCTGCTAAAGTAGCAAATGCAAACAAAACGCTCTAGTGGCTAATATGGACTATTCTGTAAACTGGTTACTCATGTAGACTATTCTAACAGCCTGGTTTTGCTCTGACAGCTTTTGAAATGTGGAGCAATCCAACTAAAGCTCTTTCTATGTAGTTGGTTGGAATGTGGCTTGTGCTGGTAGTTTTCCATATTTAGAAGGCTGTGTATTATCTGCGCCCAGAGTACTGTATGAAATGCATGCTTCATTATCTCAAAACTGCACTCTTGTCCTCTGTCCAAACTATTACTGCAGTTTCTTCCACATTATATTGCTATAACATTTGTTAAGAGAAGGCTGCTCGCAGTCAGTTCACGCTGAACAATTTTAATATATCTAACTGTGATATATATCTTACAACTTTGATATATCTATTTTTCTGACAAGTATTGTAATTTGGATGTGAATAAAGCTCCTGACCTTTTTTACACCAAGGCGGCAATTTATTTGGACTTTCTGCATAACTTTATTAGGAAATTTTATCAAATAAAACATAAGACAGCATTAAATAGATGTAGAAAATAATCAAGGTCTTGTGATTTTAAAACTGAAGTGTGATTTCAGCATAAAAAAGATTCAGCTCTACAATTTGTATGAAGCCTTACAAAGTACTGAAAAATGAATGTCCCAGGTGTCAGGTTTCCACTTTTACATAATCATCACTGGGTTAACACTGTTAGAGGAAGTTTTTAAAGTACTGTTTTTAAAGTCCTCAGTCATGCAAGTGTGTGCAACATTTTAGGACACACCCCTGATCAATGAGATGCTTTTTTGGTTGACTTGATACCATCATTAGATCTTCAAAATTAAAGTACGAGTTGTACGAATAAGTTGACAGTTTTGAGAATGAAATAGAATGGAAAAAACAGCAGGAAAAATGCACATCATCATAAAATGAAACCTCAACGGTGTTATATAAACATGATGTCGTTTTAAGCACCTTTTGTGTCCTTAGAAAAGCAAAGCTCAGTTTTAAAGGCTTGTCATGTCATTCAGATCTAATGGTTGTCATGGATGGGAAGGGGACATTGAGCTAAGGTCACTGAGTGAAGATAAACGAATCATTATCTTGCATGTTTGTTCACCTGGTTAACACAGTTACAGAGTACTGCAGCTTATCTGGCCAGAATGGAGCAAAATAAAAGTAGGTTATCTAAAGGAAGGAAATAAAGGAACTATTTGGTAAAAAATCAGAAGAAGGACAGAAGGACAGAAGACCAACAACCAGGAGTAATAAATATAGTAATGCATCAACTGAAAATATGCGGCCAAAAATGTAACATAACAAAACATGATAAGAATCATGATATGTCGTTTTTCTCATATCTGACAAGTTGGGACAGGAAAAAAGAACAAGTAGTGCCACAAAATGCAGTTGATCACTGATCTTTAAACACTAATGACATCCACAATATGCTCAGAAAAGCATATTGTCACAATGTAAAACAGTCTATCAATAATGATAAGTATTATTGGATTTTCCAGATTTCATTAAAATAAGATTGGCCAAAATAAACTATTTTCAGACAGGACATACCAGATAAAATGCGTAAGTGTGTAAAGTCCATTTGTCATACGTGAACACACAACAGCACAGAACTCCTCCTCTGCATTTAACCCATTCACCCAAGTAAAGCAGCCAGGATCACAGCACCCAGGGAGCAGAGTGTGGGAACAGTTCCTTGCTCAAGAATTTCTCAGCGCAATGACCTAACCACTAGGCCACCCCGTATGTTGGTTTCATTGTCTTTATTTGACTACTGTGAAAAGTGTGAAGATGTGTACGATGACATCAGGACCATATTAAGAGATATTATGGAAAGAAAACTTTTTTAGAAAAAAAGACGTTTCGATTTGACTAATATTTCAGGCCAATAGTTGATTACGCATGTATTTGTCTCGGAAGTGTGAAATCTTTAGGCTGGGATACTGGCACCAGCCCAGAATTTCAATATTCCATATCAGGCATCCCTAGTTAGTAGTTCATCTGGCAGCGTGTGTGTGTGTTCAGTTTTTTAACAATTCTAATTTCAAGTTTAAAGTGCCTGTTACACGGCAGCTTCTTGTACACTGGCAGGCAGCTGTAGGTTTGCAGATAGAACATGGAGAAGAATCGAAACGTGTTTCCAATCTTGGATGTGGATGTTCTTCAGCATAGATTATCCAATGATATTGTTCCCAGGAATGTGTTCACACATACGGGTCCTATTATTCTGCGGTTTCAGGGGTTTAACATGCATGTCTCCCTTATAACTGCACCTCTCCATCTGCTTGCAGAGCATGGCCATGATTGCACTGTTTTGTGTTGCATAACTCTGATACATAAAGATGTGTGTCATGTACAGTGTTGGGCAAGTTACTTTAAAAAAGTAATTAAACTACTGATTACTGCCTATAAAAGTAATCAAATTGCTAATATGATTACTTTATTTCAAAAGTAATTAGTTACATTACTAGTTAGATTACTAGTTACCTCCCGACCCTCTAAAGAAACTCTTAAGTCAGCTCAAACACACTTTATTATTAAATGTTACAAACCTATGACAACTCACAATGTTCTTGCCTTTAACCGAGATTAATTTAAAGTAAAGGCTGTATTTCCAGCTACTGAACACGAACTTCTGACTCTCCGTGTGCTGTTTGTTTTCATTTGAGCTGGTGTCGCACGCAGGTCTCCCGTAGATGAAGTCACGCGTGCGGCTGTCAGTCAGACATCTCCCTGCCGCTGACAGTTTACTCAGAACTTGATTTTATTAGTAACGCAACATTACTTGAATTGTAACGGTAATCTAATTACCAATTTTTAAATTAGTTAGATTACTGCGTTACTAAATAAATAATCAAAGTACAGTAACGCGTGTCAATAAAGGCGTTACTGCCCAACACTGGTCATGTATGACACCAGATTATTTCAGACATTTTAATTACAATTTAGTTGATTATTTGCCACATAAATTATACTTAATGTCTTTTTTTGGTTTGTTATAAGCAGCTATTAAGGTACAAACCAAATGTGACCCATTTTGCTCTATTTTGCTTCCAAGTGGTTAAATGTCTCATGCTCAAATAAAGGACCATTACTCAACGCTGCCCTCTAAAGGTATTTTAGCACTAGTCAGAACTTAAAACTTTTGTTGTTTTTGTAAGACCCATGATGTGTGTCAAAAAATGTGTACAGTAAACCCCAACATTCACGGGGTTATGTTCCAAGAGCACCCGTGAATTGTGGAAAAACCCTAAAAATGACTATTTTTTTGTGTAAATCCTAAGTATACCCCTAAATATGCTCCAAGTAATTTCATTTTAAACCCATTTTAAACCCCTAAAAAATGTAAAGGTAAACCGGTAACTACTGTACAGTGTACACTGAACTGCTGTCTCCCGCAGCGCTAGAATGTAAAATACAGATGTTACCCCTCTATATACTGTACTGTAATTCATGCAATCATGTTTTCTTTGGTAGAAACAGGGTAAATACATTTTTCACATAAGCCAGTCTATTTAAAATGACAGGTGATGTGTTTTCCAGAAAACGTAACTATTTAGGTAGCTTCAGTGCAATAACTAGGCTTGCCGTAAAGGGGGAAAATAGATTTTTTGGCAAAGTATTGCTTTAACTCGACATTCTTGAGCATGTGGTCAGACTTATAATGTTATTCATGGTGATCTTTACCCCTCAGGGACTTTAACTCTCAGGGCAGTCCTGAAGCATCCAAAACCCATACTGATGGAGACAGAGGGGATTGAAGAGAGGAACGAGAGGAGATGGGCAATTAGCGACTAATCCAGGACACAACCAGTCTTTAAGTATCTGATCTTCTGCTCCTTGAGACAGACTGTTGCAAAGATAACTACACTTATTTACCGTATTTATTTTTCCTGAGCCACCTGGATTTTGCAAACTTTAAGCAAGGAAAAGGGGCTTCCAGCCAGGACACAGCATGTGCACGCATGGATAAATAGCAAATAGCAAACCTGCGTACCTTGGATTCCCCACCTTGAAGAGCCCACACCAGAGGAGGACACTGAGTAAACTGGGATTTAGTCAGAGCACAGTTCGGCTAATCAGACACTTTTCTTCTTTTTCTTGAATAGTGAAGCACTTGATGTTATGCTTGCTTTCGGTGCTCACACAGGAATCAATGCTTGTGGGTGGATGACAAGACCTTTGATCAGGAGACACCAACATAAGTCTTTATCAACACAGTGTTGCATTAGACATAGGGCATTGCAAACAGAGGGGTTGTTGAAGTACTTCAGGCCAAGAACATTACCGCTAAACTGCTTTCCATATGAGGGCCTGAGCCACACTGCTGTGTGGCAGAAGAATAACTTAGTCCTCTTTAAAAGAAGAGACAGTTCAAATGAAAGGCTAGGAACTGGAGCGCAGACATGACCAAATTAAAAGTCTGCTCAAAGCTGATGTAATCCCACTGGAGCACTGCAATAACTTATTAATGAAGTCAAACTATCAGGTGAGG
Organism: Brachyalestes nurse; assembly: GCA_037974405.1. NCBI lineage: Eukaryota > Metazoa > Chordata > Actinopteri > Characiformes > Alestidae > Brachyalestes > Brachyalestes nurse. The sequence goes on along the minus strand of JBBPCY010103682.1, from coordinate 14,569 downwards.
TTGGTCAGTCTCACTGGAAAGCTCATAAAGCACACAAGCCTGTAAACGCATGCTACTTTGTTCAAATGTTTAAGCAGCAATGACAATTACAAGTTCCATTGTAAAATAACAGCAAATGAGAGCCAAGGGTGGCCAGCATGTGTTTATTTTCTGAGAATATTTTTAGAAGGTAGTAAAGCAAGTCTCTTCTCTCAGTGTCTTACGTGCTTTCAGCTATAAATAAGTACTTATATTTTGAATATTCACAAAGAAAAAGTCTGGGCTGCTACTCATAAAAAATTGAAGGTTAATGACTGATGAGCCATTTGGAGGTCAGACATTTTAAGAGCACGCTGGAGAATGTGGCCAGTTATTTGTGTCTCATCACTGTCCACTCATGCACCACATGCAATACGTCACTTTATTTTTTTATTCTTGTGAAAAACATTTTCTTAACATTTGAACTTTCTTAGCACACAGCAGTGGATGCCCTCAAATTTAATGTATAAGGACTTTGATTTAAATCTTAAACCACAAAAGATATCTGCAGCTGACGTGGGATTTATTTTTGAACTCAGGTTTTTTTTTCTAAGCCAAAAACCCAAAAATGACTGCATGGCCCAGCGCCTCTGACCACATACGAAGGTTTTCAAGGATCTGGGGAAATGCATATTTTCAACTCGCATCTCAACAGGCGCATTTCGTACATGGACAAGAAACAGCAGCAGAAAATCTAGGAGTATATTCCCCTGCAAAAAACCCTCTGAGGAACATTTCGCTCAGCTGCAGTTTTTCAGTTTTGCTCTAAGGGAGCTCTGAGCCATGCATAGTTTTGCATGAATAGTAATGTGAGATTCATTTCCTGTCTAGATTAGGCCAGATTCTTTTCACTGCATAGGAGAAAATCTACGGGGAAGCACCGCTGGAATATGAGGGGTTTTTGTTAGAAGAGTGGGATGTCTAATTCAGAAGGTTTTTGAGATTTTTTGCTTTTTTGTGGGTAATTTTGTGGGTCAGCTCAGGAAACTTTGCAGTCATGAACTTGGGCAAGCTCTCTGGACTGAAGGGCCTGGTGGCTCACTCATCAGGGAAGCGCCGATTGAAGGGTGATTTGACCCCGGATATGATTAGCCCACCGCTGGGCGACTTTCGCCACACCATGCACGTGGGCCGAGGGGGTGATGTGTTCGGAGACACATCGTTTCTCAGCAACCACGGCGGGGCGGGGAATAGTGGAGATGGAGACTCCAACACTGCCTCTGAGAAAAGCGAAAGCTTTTTCTCTCGAACCCTGCGCCATGTCCGCAAACACCCAGACAGGCTGCAGGGGGGATCAAAAGACCTTTCTCCCCCTCCTCCACCCATTTCCCCTATCATAAAGAATGCAGTCTCACTCCCTCGCCTGGATGTGGAATCACCCAATGGTTGGCCCGTCAAAGTGCTGTTTCCCAGTACTCCCAAACCACCTGAAGACTCTTCGTACTCTTATGGTAAGACCAATACAACACCACACTGGTGCTTTTGTCACTATTTTTACAGAATCACTGGAAATACAGAACTTTCTGCTTAATTTCAAATAACATATGTGGTTTCTATTATCTATCAATGAAAAGAAAGTATGAATGCATGAATGTCCATGCATACACATATATTTTCTACACAAACACAAACAGTTGGTCAAAAATTACACAAGCAAGTCTGTGCTCAAGCACTCAAACAGATTCAGGCAAGTGTTTGATGATTTCAGCATGTATGCTCACAAGATGCTAATTTGTGTCCTCCATTACTTGTTAGCTATATTAGCATCATAACTCCACTGGAAAGCTAAATAACACTAAGAACACTAACAGTAGAAGAAAATATGTACAACTAATGACTTTCACACACACAAACACATAGAAGACAGTGTGTGTATGTCCTGCAGGCTTACTGAAAGCAGTCTTTGTAGCTATGAAGCGAAAGTGACTATTCTGTCATACGTGAACACACCACAGCACACAGTGTGAACACCACGAAATTCTTCCTCTGCATTCAACCCATTCACACAGTGAAGCAATAGGCAGCCAGGGAACACAGCGCCCGAGGAGCAGTGTGTGGAGACTGTACCCTGCTCTGTGTACCTCAGAGGTGCTTAGCAGTCTTGGGAATAGAACCCACGACGCCTCAACCACTAGGAAAAGACAGTCAACTCCTTAAGCAGCTACTACTTTGCTGGTGGCCTAGTTGTTAGAGATTTGCCCCAGGGATCAGGGGGATGTGGATTTGAATCCCCGGAGTCCTAGTGGCAGCACTGAGGTACCCTAGAGCAAGGTACAGTCCTCGCCCACTACTTCACTTTGTGAATGGGTTAAATGTAGAGAGAGAATTCACATGTTCACATGTGTGCTGTGCCGTGTTGTGTTCTCACGTGACTATAAGGGCACCTTCATTACTTGTCACGTTAAGCCTTGAAACATTTGAGTTGCCTAAATGTATTTGTGCATGTGATACATAGTAGTAAACTGATAAAATAAATGGTAAATTTCTGTTTTGGATAAAGCCACTTTTGGCAGACAAGTTCTGTGTCTGTACTGTCACAGCTTTACAACTGTAAGGACTGGAAAAAAGTTTAAAGCCATCCTCAACACACTCTTGTTCTTCACTGGCATCTGTTGGTGAAAGGAAAATAAAACTGCAAAGGGAGGATTTTCTAGAGGTAGTTGGACTATTAAATATTAAGGGTGTAACGGTACAGAACGGTCATGGTTCGGTTCACATTATAGTTCTGACATCACGGTTCGGTACGATTCACGATACAGCGAAGTTAAGTAACAAAAAGTTCTGAAGAATGAGGCTTGGTTTGTTTTAGTTTATTTTAAATAAACAGTAGTGTATTAACCAGTAAACATACACTTTTGCTTATATTTTTATGTATGTGTAAAGAAGCAGAAGTGTTACGCCAGTAGGTGGCACTATTGCACCACACTGCGACCCAGGTTTATGATTTACTGCCGGTTTTTGGTCCCTCTGTGATTCCGTATTACTTCAATCACGTCTTCGCCATCTTACCGCGTACACTCCATACGACATCATGTACCGAACTGTGACCCATGTACCGTGACGGTTCGGTACGAATACATGTACCGTTACAGCCCTATTAAATATACATAAAAGGCAGGATGAAGAGGAATAACTTTTCAGCAAATTTGAATAATCTTTTTTAATGCTCTCAAGTTTTTCAAACTTTCCAGTAACTTTTAATATCGGTCCAATCAGAAGACAAAATGGGAATGCTTTATAAGAAAGATGGTTTAAAGTTTATCCATTCACAGTTTAACACGTAAAGAGATGACTGTACAACTTTGCAAGTATAAAAAAACATTTGGATCACAAACGTAACTGCATGTTATGCTTTCTCAATAGCATGTAAACCTGCTCATACTAGTTCCCTCATAAAACAACAAAAAAAAATACAAATACATTCCTGTTGTTTTCTCCATTTCATTGCAGGTGTGGAGTCTGGTTTTGTGACACTGCCCAGACTGTCCCACACTGACCGTCCACTTCATGGTGCCTCATCCTCAGCCTGCTCTGGTCAAATCCACATCACTGACATGGCGGTCCTGTCCCTCACCTGCTCTGAAACGGTCAGCCTGTCTGACTCCATTGCCTCCTTCACTGTGGACCTTGGTCCCTCCCTCATGTCCGAGGTTCTCGCCATGATCGATAGTTCTGGTGCCCACCAGGAAACCAACAAAGTCTCTGAAGTGGAGCATGAATCTAAGTCATTTGGGCTGGACAATGGCAAATCTGGAATGGACCAGGACACCAGAACCTCTTTGGTGGATTCTCTTTTGAGAGAGGACTCTGAGGGCCGGAGCCACTTATATGGTATAGAAAGGAGGGGTGGGCATGTGATGAACAGCAAAAGTCCAAAAAAGTCTATGGCAGGGCCCGGTGACCTGGTGCTGTCTTACTCTGCGGAGAAGTATGGCATGGAGGCTGAGAGATTTCAGAAGGCTGTAGATGTGCTGGCATGTCACTATGGCAGCGGAACGCGCAAGAGCACAGACATAGGTTGCTCTCAGAAGAGAGGGCCTTACACTTACCCTGATGAAGAAGAGGAGATCAAAGTCTAGACTAAAGGCCAATTCGCTGCGCCTATCAAATATCTCATTGATTTCATTGCATTGTATTAGAATTGTACTAGAATGGGTATTAAGAGTCTAAAGAATGTGTAAGAATGTGAGTTCAGATAGTACAAAAATGAATTTGCATGGTGCTCTTTAGTAAACTAGAAAATCTGTCCATTATATCGTGTCACTCCAGATTTTTCCCTTGAGAAAGAAAAAGGCTATGTTGTATTTTGGCTAATAAAATAGTTGTAAATTGACTCCTGTCTATACCTATAATATGGTTGGTTAAATGACACAGCCCTTCACACAGTAGACTGGGGTTCAATCTCTTGCGTGGATATTACACCAAGAACAGCCCTTAAGCGAAACACCCTATGCTATATTTACCTACCTCTGGAAAATTGTCACTCTGGATAAGAGAGTCTGCCAGATGTGATACGTTTTTTATTTCTAGAAGCAAATTCATTTCTGTACTTTTATTCAATTCTAACTAAATTCAATGCAACACACATATAGTTGAAAATGTTTTGTAACTGAGAAGTGGTAAAGATGGAATAACTGAAAAGTGTGAATGGAGAGAGATGGAATATGTGTAGTGGATGTTGGAATCTGGATTTGTAATGTGTAGTGTGTGTGTACGTATGTCATATAATGAGCATAGTGACAGCACGAACATTTTCCTTTGATTATAAACATTGGTTAAGAAACCAGACTTCTGAAGCCCAAACCCAGGTAAGGCTACCTTCTACAAGAGAGACCCTATGTAAGAAACTTTTCTGTTTCTGCCAGTCTGTGAAAAGTTACAACTTCAAAAAAAATTCCAGTATAAAGGCTAAGATACGCTACGGTATCAAAATTATATTTTTCCACATCTAGCACAAGGTATTTAATATGATTGTCTTTTTTCTAAAAATATAAAAACCTGAACAATATAAGCTACTCCTGAATGGTAACTTGCAGTATACTTATACAGATTTTACACCTGTACTATTGGTGTTTTGAGTGGTTTATAGTAAATTTATTATTATCCTTCATTTAGACTACATGGCTCTGATTGCCTATGTGATTCATAAGCCTAATTTTAAACAGATCTAAACAGCAGTGGTTTTATCTTTTTTATTAATAACATTTTTTGCAGCTGACAGTCACATTTGGGCAAAAAAAAATCAGTTTCTCACTAGTTTATTAAGCAATAAATATTTGCATCCACAAATAACATACAAATTTATAAAAACACTCATGTCATGAATTTCTCTTTATACAGTATTTGTTTAGCGCTGTAGATTATGACAGCCAAAATGGTATTTGTATGTCTTTCATTTTCTATATTATGATGAATATATATTGGAAATATACAGATTTGCTACTGAGCATTGGATGATTTTAATGTTCTCTTATAAACAAAAGGAATTATGTTTTTAATGAAAAATAAAGACAACAGAAAACTAGAGTGAAAATACTATTTACATGTACACTTATAAATGTCTTACTACAGTTGAAAATCAGCACTCACTGTATGAAGCACACAAGGATGAAACCAAAGTAAATGAGATTTCTTTGTAAACTACACAGGTGACAACAAGGGATGGTGACATCCATCTACAGAGGTGAGCCTCATAAAGCTTCACAATAGTCCAATATATAAAATAGTTAAAGGCAAATTTAAAGACTATGAAATTTCAGAAACAAAACAATTTCAGAATCATAGATGCCAGTAGGTATCTTCAAAAAGAGGTCAAGTTCATTGAAATATAGAGGGACATGATCTAAACGGGCCTCTTTGGGCTAGACTTACTTCATCCATCTGCAAACCATCTTTGCCATCTGATTCTTGAAAAAAAAAGGCTTCCCCCTGTAATTTCCAATTCTCAAAACAACTTCCACCAGTAGCCCTGTGAACATTATTCTTGAAATGAGGGAATGTACAAATCTAAAGACATCATAGTAATGTGTAATAAAGTGAATTAACACAGGAAAAAAAGCAGTACATCAAGGCAAGGAAAGGCAGGGAAGCAGCTGAAATCAGTAAGTAGTTAGAAAGTAATTCTACATCCTGTGTAAATTAATATCAACTGCTGTGTCTTCCAGTAAGCAACATTAAGACCATTATCCACAAGTGGAAGGAACATCACTACACCATCTAACCAGAGAGTCAGAAGGATTGTCAGAAGAGTAGCCCTATAGGGGCTATATACAGTAAAACCCAGAATTTTCATACCACTGGCAAATTTTGACTTAGTTACTTTTATTCAACCAGCAAGTTTCTTCTTGATTAGAAATGACACAGGCGTCTCCCAGAAGATAATAAGACAATGTACAAGAGGCGTCATTGTGGAAAAAAAATCTCAACATTTGAACAAAATGTGGCATGTCCAAAATTATTCATACCCTTCTCAATAATCAATAGAAAAGCCATTATCAGCTTTTTGCATGTCTCCACTGGTATATTTGCCCATTCATCTTTAGCAATGAGCTCCAACTCTTTCAGGTTGGAGGGTCTCTTTACCATTACCCTGATCTTTAGCTACCTCCACAGAGTCAGGACTCATGCTGAAATGCCCAGTGGTGCCCAAGGGAAAGTTTCTCTGCAGACTGCCTAACGTTGTTGTTGAGAATCTTGATATATTGCTCTTTTTTCATGGTGCTGTTTACTGTGATTAGGTTCCCATGTCCATTGGCTGAAAAACGCCCCTTATAGTGTTAGGTTCCCTCCACCATGTTTGACAGTGGGGATGGTTTTCTTAGGGTTGAAGGCTTCTCCTTCTTACGGCAAATGACGGATACATCATTGTGGCCACACAATTCAATTTTTGTTTCACCTGACCATAACACAGAAGACCAGAAGTCTTCTTTGTTCAGATGAGCATTTGCAAAAGCCAAGCGGGTTTAGAGAGCTCCTTTGTCTTAGCCATGACTGTCCACAAACCATCTGCAGAGAGCTGCTGTTTTTCACCTGTTGATTTGATTAAAACAGCTGTTCCCAATGATTCAGGGAAATTAGGATGCTTTAGAACAGTTTGGACTATTTGGAATGGTAAAGAACTTTGTATTTTCTCATAGACTGACAGTTTGCAAAGAGTATAAATAATTTTGCACATGCCACTTTTTGTTCAAATGTAAATAAAACCTGAGGAATATTTTTTTTTCCACAATGATACCTCTTGTACATCGTCTTACGACGCCTGTGTCATAAAAACGTATCAAAGCTAAAAGTACTTTAAGTAAAAATTTGCCAGGGGTATGAATAATTCCGGGTTTCACTGTATATTTAGCCAAGTATCACTTTGAATGAGCTTCAGGAAAACTTAGAGGCAGCTGGTACAGAGAAAAGGCCTCTATGCATGCTCACCACTCAAGACCCCATTATGGAAGAAAAGGATGTTGAAGCTCATTTAAAGTTCACTACTAATTTGGGCAAGATTTCAAATACTGGGAGAATGTAATCTAGTCAGACAAGACCAAAACTGAGCTTTCATACTACATACGATGTTTGGAGGAGAAATGGCACTGCACATCACCAGAAAAACATTATTTCAACAGTGTTTGTAGGTGAAAGCATCATGGTGTGGGGCTGTTTCTCATCTCTTGGGATTGGCAGACTTACATAACTGAAAGATCGATAAACGTACAGAGATTCTTTAAATTAACTTTCTGCCATCCACCACAATGAAGAGGATGAGACATGGGTAGACCTCCAGCAGGACAACGATCCAAAATACACCAAGGGAAACTCAAATGGTTTCAGAGAAAGAAAATCAAGCTGTTAGAATCACTCAGTCAGTCTCCTGATTCAAAACTAATTGAACATTTGTGGAAGGAACTAAAGATCAAGGTTCACAAGAGGGCTCTCGGAATCTTTAAGATTTAAAGACAATCTGTATATAAGAATGAGTCGAAATCACACCTGAGCACTGCAAGTGATTCATTTCTTCATATAAGTATCTTGAAGCTGTTATTACAAACAAAAGCTTTTCCACCAAGTTTTAAATACATTTCAGTTAGCATGGCCAATACTTTTTCCTCTGTCATTCCACTTTATTACACATATTTATTTCCCCCACTGTATAAAAAGGTAAATTTGTACTAGTTTATTATTTTTTATCAAATTTGATTGGTATCCCAGCCCAATGTTATAATAAACTTGCCTTGTAAATCACAATGAAAAAATGGTATCCTTGAATGTAAAGGAATACACCTTGAAAAAAGTCAGAATCATTTCAATAACTCAAGCTATCTTAAATAGAAGTTGACCAAACAGCCAATTATATCAGCAAGCCATTTGAATGTTATACTAGCACAACACAATCACCTAAATGTTATACTAACACATCAAGTTTTATGCTAAAGCCACATTATATCCTGAAACTGCACGTTGCCTTCCAGGTGTGCAGATGGATGCAACTTAACTTACTGGGCTGAGGATGAGAGCTCCTTAGGCAGCTGTTGGGGCGGTAATGGAGGCGGGACTCTAGGCCTCCTGCCAGCGGCCTTTTTCTGCAACCCTCCTTCAAGCAGTGCAGCTGAAGAGGCAGGTGGAGCTTGAGCCTTGTCCACAGGTGGCGCCTGTGCTTCGGGAACTGTTGGCAGGACTGATGGAAAGCTTCTTGGCACTGGTGTCGGAGGACTTCCCACATGGCTCAAGGAAGCAATGGGGACCATGGGTTTGCCAGGGGTTATAGGTATAGATTCTCTATATGGCTTGGACTGAATGAAAGACCTCCTTGCTGTAAAATATAAAGAAAAAGAATAATTTAGGATCAACGGCAGCAAAAAAATGTACAGGACATTAAGCCTTACTGTAAATTGTTTGTGTTATTGCAGTGGTTTCCAAACCTAGCCCTGGAGCACACCTCCCCTGCATATTATGGTCTTTTTCTACTCTAGCAACTGACTGATTAACTTTTTTTCAATCAAACTTGAAGTAGTTGTGTCAGAGCAGAAAGGGCAATCAGATGTGTGGGATGGAGTAATACAGGACCAGGATTGGGAACAAAAGCGCTAATGGAAATCATACGTTTAAATGGAGTGGTTATCTTCAGTGTCGGCTCAGAGGAAGTGTGAGGCAGTCCTGAGCTGGCCTCTGCAAGACTAAGTGTCTTTAGCTGAGGCTGGGCTTGGGTCATAGTCTGGGCCTGAGGTCGATTCTGAAAGGGGACTCGTTTTGGACTCGGACCGTGAGCAGATGACTGACTAACTGGAGCGGGACTATTACTCTCCCACACTGTTGTACCACGATTCAGTGGGCTGGTCTTAACAAATACTGCTGACCCGAAGTCGTTAGATGAAGTTGTGCTAGATAAGAAAAAAGAAAAAACAACAATATTTTAATTGTCAAAATATAAATTTTTTAAAAAAAAATCAAAGCTACATACTTTGTTTTACTGTAAGGTACCTTACCACTTGTTTGATGAACAGTGTAGAAAAACTGTAAATGCAAGTCTGAGCATAAGAGCAGATTACCTGTCAGTTTTTGAAGCAGGCGGAGAGGAAGGAAAGACACTGTCGGACAGGCTTCTCTGAGGGAATGACAGAGATGGCTCTGGAAGTTCTGGAATCTCAAAAGCAGCTTCTGCAAAACAATTCAGTGTTCTATATGTCTTATCACAACATTAAACTTTAGTTGCTCAGTAACAACAAAAAAAAGCTGCAGACTTTGTCGGATTCAAACGAGTGTCATCATGAAATGCTGAACCTGTTGTTGTCCACAAGCCAACTGACCGCAACATGCCACTTGGTACTCTTCTACCACTTTTGGCAAGCCACTTTATTTAGAACATTTGCCTTATATCTACATTTATTGTTCATTTTATCTGCTCCTCTTACTAAATAGTAGGGCTGCACAATTAATCGAATTTTAATCGCGATCCCGATTTTGGCTTGGGTAAATTTTATTTTATTATTTATAACATTTTTATTTGAGGTTTCATTTTGAACTGAATTCCTTGTTCACTTACTGTTTGTTTAAAATAGAAAGTGCAATAAAAATGTTTTACCTAAAATAATAATTGTGATTAATAATCGTGATTTCAATATTGATAAAAATAATCGTGATTATCATTTTGGCCATAATCGTGCAGCCCTACTATATAGGTGCATTTGTGGTTTACTGTAACAAACATAGCTGTTTCTCTGCATCATTTGTTTGCCCTTTTTACTCAGTTCATCTGTGGTCATGACCTCCAGAGAACCAGCAGTGAGCAGGTATTATTGTGGTGATGGATCTTTCTCAGTACAGTAGTGATGGGAAGTTTAGATCTTTTTACTGATTCTAATCTTTAAATCGGGCTCAGTAAAATAAACAAATCACTTAGTAAGATGACCCCCAGGTCATAAAAAAGAACTAATCGTTCACAAACAATTACAGTACAGCAATGACACGGACATGGAATTGGTGTGCCTGTCTCCTGTGCTGAGGGGATCACACACAGCAGTTTGTAAACACCTGTATCACTTCAAGAGTCAAAATGGTCAGCCAAAAACATCCAGCCAACCATGTTCTGTGGCCAGAAAATGACCTGTGATGAAGAACTGGAGGATGACTAACACAACGGTGCATCATACAAACTATCATCAAAAAACTTTACATTTGCAAGGAAAACTGACAGGTTAGATGTCTCTAATAACATGGACAGTAAGTGGACACAGTGTTTGAACTGATTTCTGTCACACACAAGTCAAGAGGAACCGGAAGTGAAGTGTGTCACATGGTATAAAAGCCATTGCTCAGTCATTGAGTCTTCACCTTCACCCAGCCAGATCATCTCTTCAGGACATACCTACTGTGTGTGTGAGGTGGCGGATTCCAGTGGGAATCTTTACTATATTAGGGAGCGTTCTCAGATTAAAGTGTGTGGACTATCTACTAGGAATGTGACTTTTTGGCAAAAACAGTATTCGAAAATCGATGAGCACTATTAGAATATTATTCGAAAATCGATCCCCTCCCCTGCCCACACACACGCACGCACGCGCAAACACGCGATGACAGAGTGTGTGAAACAGGTATTTTTCCACAAACTGTTTAATCACACGACACCCCCATTTAACGTAAATATGATGTACATCGACGCCAATAACAGAGCACCTTTCGCCTTCTGAACAGAGCCCTTTTTACACACAGAAATAACTATTCGATATTCGAACGTATATTGAATATTCGACTATTCGAAAATCATGTCTCATCCCTAGTACTGGTGTTCCTTTATTTCTCCTCCATGCTGTTTGGGTTTCGTGCACGATACCACATTGATAAATACGTCACTTCATGCTGCAGTTTGATTGGCTGGTCACTAGATGTAGGTGACAGCAGCACATACACTGTGAGATGCTTGCCCTAAATTTCTATCATTGTCGTAAAATAACTGCAGATTATTTGAGGTCACGATGACGACGCCTGTTTTTGAGACTCTCTCACAGTACGAGGTAGGACCACCATTTAGGGTCCAAGACCAAAGAAATCAACACGACTGTTTCATAACCGTCGTCTTTCATCTGAGACAGCCCAAAATCGTTTAGTGTATAGAAGACGTAGGAGCTCACTGTGGGTAAACAGCCTGAACAGAGAAATCAAAGTGTAAATACACACAAATACTCACACAAGTTAAGAAAAGAATGTTTTGTGGTGGTGTATGCCAACTAACCCCACTGTCAGCTGAATCTTCAGCCCACCACACCAAAACCACAGATGGTAGAGTTGCACAGTGGTTTCTGCTCTTTCTGCCTTACATAAGATTTAGGCCTACTTGACAACTATGCCTGCCTGGTACATTACAACATCTGGTTTTGGCATCTTGGTCTTGATGTAACCCTTGTCTTCAGTAGTGTAGTCAAATGACTCTCAAAACAGACCTGAAGCTTTACAATACTTCCATATACTCATAAATTAAAGAAAAATGGAGGGATGTGTGCGTGTGTGTGGTATTTCACAAATGTATTCAAATTCATTACAGTTTCCTGACATTTATGATGTTACCACCCATTCTGCTGCCATTACTAACAGATGGATTATGATGCCAGGGCTGATTTCCAGTATAATGACTGGAAAATTTGACAATATTATACTTTAGAGCTTCTGACTATGCAGCAGTGCCGTCTTCATCGTCTCTGTTGGGTGGGTTTCAAAGTCAGGATGATATCGTTCACCCCATCTGCTGAAACTGGTTGATTCAAATTGGTTTGGAATCTAATGCTCAAGTCTGTTAAAGATTAGAGCAGACAAACTCAGGAGCAGTTTCCTGGACGGAGAGTGGAGACTTGAGGCCAGTTTCTCAGACATAGATTAAGCCTAAGCCTAAACTAAAACAGATTTTCAACAGTGACTCACCCTTGGCTTTGCCTGGTCCAAGACTAAGCCTTATCCGTGTTTGGGAAACTGTCCTCATGTCTGTTTTTTCCCCAGTAATGTCATATCCTTCGCCAGAAATACTTGCTGGTGTCATAGCCTTTCCCAAAAACACCAGTCAGATTCCATTTTGCATGCTTTAAGCTGATGCATTAGTTTTTAGGGGGCCGTAAATGGAGTTGAGCCAAGCAAAAGTGCCCGGTACAAGCATTGCAAAACCTGGGGAAAATCCAGTGAACACTGCTGAGGAGAATGTTAACTTTCACTGACACCTCCTGTGGGTGAAATAACACAAATCTGCCCGAATGAACATGAGGATCTCAGACCAGGCATGCCAATACTGAAGAACAGGGAGACAGCAAAGTTATAAAAACAGAATGTACCCTGGAGCTTAACCCTTACTAAAGTAAGATGTAAGCTAAGTGCAAGTACTGAAAATTCTTTGAATCTAGTGAGTAAAGTGTCCAATTGTCATACGGGAACACACCACAGCACACAGTGTGAATAGCACAAAATTCTCTCTCTGCATTTAATCCATTCACCAAGTGAAGCAGTGGGCAGCCAGGAACACAGCGTCCGGGGGAGCAGTGTAAGGGGACAACACCTTGCTCAGGGGTACCTCAGTGGTGCTATAAGTAGTCCTGGGATTCGAATCCACAACCTTCTGATCACAGGGGCAACTTCCTAATCACTAGGCCACTATCACCCCCATATATTCGGGTGATATGAATTGTTATCCTGCTGGATTTTGTCATAAAACGAGGACAAAATTCATAAAGAACTCAAAACTGTGTGCTTCAACACAGAGAGACCATAATTAGTCAGGATTCAGTGAAGTGCAGGGTGTGAAACTAACAAAAATATTTTTAAGAGAATAAAGCTGAATATTAGAATGAATATTAGATTTTAGTCCAGGTCTCATAAGAAAAATTGTATTAGAAATAGTATTTTAACTTTACTGTTTAGACAATATTTTCATACAGATTAAAAGGCTTCAGTGGGCTTTTAATCACACTTGACCCATGATGACTACGAGGAAGGGAAAAGAGTGGCAACGGTGACCAAGTTCATTTTTTGAACTCAAGGAGACACTGAGAGCCTGCTAAAATATTCATCACTGACTTACAGCGAAAACTTGGCACAATAAGAAATCATGGGCTGATGTGAAAGAAAAGACTGTGTTCGTGTCAATGTTAATGTGTACATTTTTAAAGCCTCAATAAAGATTTGATGTGTTATTCACGCATAGATGCCACATTTGGTTCAGCCAGACACATCAACAGCAGAGCCATTCTGGAACAGTCAACTTGAATTTACAAGACACTACAAGGAGAACTTCACAGACAAGGACGGAGGAGATCACTTTTCACAGGTAAGAGCACTTTCACAGGCGTTTTGTGTTGTAGATCTTGACCATTTCAGTACAGCAGACCAATACATCGTTCCCAAAGTAGCATCTATATATCTATACATTTTAAACCATGACAATAATATTTTTGTCTATATTTATATATACAGATACACACACACACTCAAAAGGTTTCTGCACTTAAACTCTAAAGAATTTCAAAAACAAGCTTACCAGACAGAACTAGTCACATGACACTCATGACAGGCTCAATTACTGCTCTTTTGCTTGACTGCATAACCTTTATAAAATGCAAATAGACACAGAAATAAACAAACAGTTTTCAATAACTTAACTGCAATAAAAATGTTAAGATAAGCAAGATGGATCTTCTTTAGACTGCACCAGCTAAGAACTGAATCTCGCCAGGTCTACTTCTGACTACTGCAAAGATTCTTGAGACACTTTAAGAGCTACAGCCTACAAAAACAAGAAAGAACTAGTAAGGAGCTCACAATCATCTACTGTGGTTCCATGGTTAAAGTTTAAAAAAAATACTATTTATCCCAAAAGTCCATATATGGAAAACCTCACTGCGTCCCACCTGCCTCTCTACCTCACTGCGTCCCACCTGCCTCTCTCCCCCACTGTACCTCACCTGCCTCTCTCCCCCACTGTACCTCACCTGCCTCTCTCCCCCACTGTACCTCACCTGCCTCTCTCCCCCACTGTACCTCACCTGCCTCTCTCCCCCACTGTACCTCACCTGCCTCTCTCCCCCACTGT